>CM038671.1:160019409-160317572 GCA_021605145.1 Aegilops bicornis | reverse complement strand
TTCGGCAGATCGCTTAGCCCCGTTTATCGTTAGCGCAAGGGTGCTCAATCAGTGAGCTATTACGCACTCTTTAAAGGGTGGCTGCTTCTAGGCAAACCTCCTGGCTGTCTTTGCACCCCCACCTCCTGTATCAGTGAGCGGTCATTTAGGGGCCTTAGCTTCCTAGGGTTCGACCGAAAGGAGATGTGTTCTATGGTTTGACGTTGTGGAGGTCCAGCACTCTTCTAAATGAAGAAAGAGGGGATTCACGATAGCAATGGCCTTTATGTTTGGAGGCTAACCCAGGCATCCATCACTCTCCTCCATGCTTGATTAGCTATGAGTTATAATGGTTTAACTTGCGTGCCAACATGCTATTAGAATGATTATGATGTGGTATGATGGGATGGTATCCTCCTTTGAATGAATTGAGTGACTCGACTTGGCACATGTTCACACATGTAGTTGAAACAAATCAATATAGCCTTCATGATATTTATGTTCATGGTGGATTATATCCTACTCATGCTTGTACTCGGTGTGAATTAATTTTAATGCATGTTTTCGACTGTTGTCGCTCTCTCAGTTGGTCGCTTCCTAGTCTTTTGCTAGCCTTCACCTGTACTAAGCGGGAATACTACTTGTGCATCCAAACTCCTTAAACCCCAAAGTTGTTCCATATGAGCACTACAACACGAACCCCCCTTTAGCAACGCATCGATGCGTTGGTGCATGTCCATATAACCGTTGCTAAGGTCTACACCAACGGATTAATATGCGTTGTCGTTGGTGGCCTTGCAAAGGTCTACAACAACATATACACATGCGTTGGTAAACCATGTGAAAAAGCGTTGCATGATAGCAACATATTGAGTGAGAGATTGACAGCATATCATATGCGTTGCTAGCACCTGCATACAAAAGGATATTCAAATGGTCATCAAATGTATTTTATATATTGCCTTCCAGAATGATAAGATCAATGGTGATAGTTAATAGGAGGAACAAATAATAAAGAGAAAGGTGTAATATATTAAATTTACTGTGTTGCATTACAAAGAACATGACTCAATGATTACATGTTTTGATACTAACTAGTACTAGCCAATCTCGGACGCGTTTCAATCAACGTCTCAGCTATTCTAAAACATAATGTTTGAAACATTGACACTGGCAATGATGTCCTAAAATATAACATAACACTATCTAGTAGGAATGCCATTCCCGACCTTGCAATCAACATCTGAGCCATCCATCATCAAAATATATTAGGAACCTACAAAAATAAAGGAATGAGATCAAAAACTTCCGGTAGAAAAAATGTCAGTAGAGCAGAAAAGTTTATAAGACAACATACAAAAGTTGAAGGCTATGCAATAATTAATCCGACTGCATGACCAATAATTTTGAACTTTTTTGTGGTCTTATCAACTGGTCAGATTTTGCACTGGTGATAGAACTACAATTACAAATTACCTAGCAGAAATTCCTACTTGGCGCTAGTGGTGTTCTAGGTTTTAGTGCCGAGAATATTGCATGGAACCAGTGCTGGTTCTAGGATTCACCAGTTGTGATTTGAAAACTATATTTTAAATTACACATACAGACTACACTTAAATGTAGTAAAACACAAGCAGCAGCGTCAACGCCTCGAACAATCCAGTTTTTGTAACCTGAAGATACAACATATGTATTGGTAATTTTGAGGACCACAAACCAATATTTCAAATGTAAGTATACCGACATTAAAGTTGCTCCATAGACGAACCGTGATCTCCATAAGCCAATACCATGGTTAGAATGGAGAATTCATCAAAACTCATTACTCACACAAAGGTCTCTGCACCAAATGGTTCTCTAAATCTGAATTCTCTTAAGATAATCAAAATACCGAGAAGTTTGTGAGATTTGCATTGCCGGTCTATTTAATTAATAGATAAACTTTGTCAAAGAGATGGCTCAGTATTTAAACTAAAAGATTACTGTCAAAATAGAAGCTACTTTTTTCAATAGTGATTAGTTTTTTTTGACGAAAAAATTGGAGCAAACTTGCATACTGTGTAGACAGTTTCATACATGTACATGCATCTAACTTTTCCTACTTGACTGAGCAACTATACTGGTACAAAATGGATAGCTGCAATTACTCCTAGTAATATCCGTATAGCTTCTAGCTGCTGCTTCTTGCATTGTACTGTAGGAATATGGCTAAGTTGCTATCAAGAAGTATAAATTAATAGACATACGAAAACAAAAACACATAGAGCGCCGCAAAAAAAAACTACAATGAATGCCAACCACTAATCATAGACGCATCAATGCGGCATTAGAAATATGAGCGGACAAATCAGCCTAGGTGACTGAGCTATGGTACTGGATTATTGTACGGGATGAGGCAGATGACTAACTCGATGGTGATGCACTACAAACCACCACTCTAGAGCGGCTGTGCCACATCTCACACATCTCGCAGCTTGTCGCGCCACCCTTGTGCATATGGGAGTTGCCACACCGTTCTTTGTGCATCCGGGAACCGCAATCAACCTCCGCTTTTTCAGCCCATGGAGTAGGCTCCTGCCCCTGCACTATTAATTTAGACATAAATTGGAGCTCAAAATCATTTAATAATCTACATTAGACAAACTTTCTAGTTACGTAAAAATTACAATGCCACACATTAGACTCTTCGAATCCACAAATAATTAAGGAACCAGCAGAAGCAACAACATGTAAAAGAAACACATCATCACATGGGCTTCTTTAGGAATAGAAGGGGAATTTTTTTTTCTAGAGAAGTGGGATCCAAGATGTTTACAGAGAAATAGAACGAAATTAACGTGGCACCATTTAATATTTCAAGACCAAGCTAGTACAAAAGCTGAATAAATATTTAAGAAAGTCCATCAGAGGTGACCTATGTAATAACTGAATAGTCTAAATAAAAGCAAATCTAAGTAATGGTTGAACAATTTTTGTCAGTACCTGCCAAGTTTAAAGAAACGCTACCCATGCACCGTTGCTGCCAATGTGGCATATCATATAATCAAGAGAATTTGATCCTTGTCACCACTCAGCTCCCTAATCGTGTACCATTTGTCCCGTCATTGGATAACGGATCATCAATTCCTATATGAATGTACAAAATATGGGACTAGACAAATGTTAAGATCAGATATGAGACATAAGATGGTACACTTGACTCGCTGTACCACTTAGTGTAAAAATTACGGATGTCTACTAAAAAAGAATTCTATGATAAGGAAACTGACATGTGCTAGTGGCCTTCTGAACCAGGGGAGGGTCAAGGGTGTATCACGGAAGCAAATGGGTTGCTCCACTTTCTCCAGTGCTGTCGTAAGCTGTACATATCCATCTGCCCATGAAGCTGTATGCAATTAAAGCAAGTGAATCCTCACACAATCAGCCAAGGAAAGCTAACAGTTTTTACATAATCTTACCTATCTGTGCATCTATCCTGAACAGTTTCAAACCACACGTGTAGGATGATTTCATACCAAACCAAAATCATGGTTACTGCAAGTATTCAGAGACTGGCAAACTGTTAGCTAACATCTCACGGGCACAAAAACTGCAAGGGGAAAATCACATAATGAGATACACATGGACAAATAATTAGATACAGCTGACACAAATCTCCCCATCATGGAGTAGTACAACTTCAGTGTGGAAGTGGTTTGCGACCTCGAAATTTCATTCCAAAGCAAATGTCAATACAGCACAGAGCTCCTCCGCATCCTCCGTAACAGAGATGTTTTAGCTTGAAAAAAGGGGAAAAGCATCAGCAGTTAAATCGTACCTCTGGGTTGCATTATGCCTTACGGGCCTATAAAGCACTATGTTTCTAATCCAAACTGTAGTACAGATTAACCATCAACACAGCCGAGGCGGGACAGCACCATCATCCGCGATCCGGCAGCAGCGCGATACAAACCAGAGGCGATGGAGCCGCGCCGGCGACCTGTGGTCGCTAGGGTTGCTGCGGGGCGCATGCATAGGCGTGGAGAACGTCGCCGCGATTGAAAATCAGTGGAGAGGGCGCAAGGGAATGCGGGCCTATGAGCGACGGGCATGGGAGATCGGCGGATCTAGCTGGTGAGGTGGCGGCAGCGATCGGAGGAGAGGACCGAGGTGAATCCGGGCCTATAAGCGATGAGTGTGGGAGAGCGCCGGATCTAGCCGGTGAGGTCGTGGTTGAGAGAGAAATCAGGGGAGAGGGAGAGGGCGCATAGAAATTTTGGCTGCGTGATTTATTTCTTTTTTGAGATGGGTTGCGTAATATTTGGACAGGGACGACCGGATGAGGGTGGGAGGTGGGCGCGAGGAGGCTATTTCTCAGGGAATGAGGAGGAGCGTGGCGTGTGGGAAGTGGGAGATTAAACAAACAACACTTATTATCACATCGTTGGTAGACATGTGTTGGTATAGGGGGGTTCTCGTTGTAGTGGAGTCCACTATACCTTCCTATATGCTTATTTACCTGCCGTTCCAAGTAAATTTGTATGTGCCAAACTCCAAACCTTCAAATGAAATTCTGTTTTGTATGCTCGAGCAGCTCATGTTTCAACTAGGGCTGCCTATATCTTCCATGCTAGGTGGGTTATTCTCAAGAGGAGTGGACTCCGCTCCTCATTCACGAGAAAGGGCCGGTAACCGATGCCCTGTGCCCATGATCCAAAAGATCAAAGCAAATCAAAATAATTAAACAAAACTCCCCTAGGGCTGTTGTATGTTGGAGGCACTCGTTGTTTCGAGCAAGCCATGGATTGATGCTTGTTGGTGGTTGGGGGAGTATAAACCTTTACCAATCTGTTTGGGAACTGCCTATAATGCATGTAGTATGGAAGATACAACCATCTCATAGTTGTTGCGTTGACAACAAAAGTATGCCGCTCAAAATGTTATTCAATCTCTAATTTAAAATCAAGCTGGCACCTCTACAAATGCTTGCTTCCCTCTGCGAAGGGCCTATCTATTTACTTTTATGTTGAGTCATCACCCTTCTTATTAAAAAGCACCCGCTGGAGAGCACACTGTCATTTGCATTCATTATTATTGGTTTATATTGGGTATGACTTGACTGGATCTCTTTTACCATGAATTACAATGTTTAGTCAGCCCTTGATCTTTAAAGGTGCTCTTTCATTTATGTTTTGCGGTCTCAGAAAGGGCTAGCGAGATACCATGTTGTTATATCATGTTATAATTATTTTGAGAAAGTGTTGTCATCCGAGTTTTATTATTATGGCTCGCTAGCTGATTATGTTATTGATATGAGTAATTGTGAGACCTATGTGTTATTGTGAGTACGGTTAGTTGATAATATTTGCTGAAACTTGAATACTGGCTTTTCATGTTTACAACAACAAGAGCAAACAGAGTTTGTAAAAGTTTTTCTTTATCACTTTCAGTTTATCAACTGAATTGCTTGAGGACAAGCAAAGGTTTAAGCTTGGGGGAGTTGATACGTCTCCAACGTATCTACTTTTCCAAACACTTTTGCCCTTGTTTTGGACTCTAACTTGCATGATTTGAATGAAACTAACCGGATCGATTTGTTTTCAGCAGAACTGCCATGATGTTGTTTTATGTGTAGAAAAGAAAAGTTCTCGGAATGTCCTGGAAATCCATTGAGGCACTTTTTGGAATTTATAAGAATTTTTGGCGAAAGAATTAATGCCAGGGGGCCCACAGCCTGTCCACGAGACAGGGGGCGCCCCCCCCAGGGCGTGGCCTCCTATCTCGTGGGCCCCCTGGACCTCCTCCGACCTCAACTCCAACTCCATATATTCCGTCTCGGGGAGAAAAAAATCAGAGATAAAGTTTCATCGCATTTTATGACATGGAGCCGCCGCCAAGCCCTAATCTCTTTCAGGAGGGCTGATCTGGAGTCCGTTCGGGGCTCCGTAGAGGGGGATTCGTCGCCGTCGTCATCATCAACCATCCTCCATCACCAATTTCATGATGCTCACCGCCGTGCGTGAGTAATTCCATCGTGAGGCTTGCTGGACGGTGATGGGTTGGATGAGATTTACCATGTAATCAAGTTAGTTTTGTTAGGGTTTGATCCCTAGTATCCACTATGTTCTGAGATGGATGTTGCTATGACTTTGCTATGCTTAATGCTTGTCACTAGGGGCCTAGTGCCATGATTTCAGATATGAACCTATTATGTTTTCACGAATATATGTGTGTTCTTGATCCTATCTTGCAAGTCTATAGTCACCTATTATGTGTTATGATCCGACAACCCCGAAGTGACAATAATCGGGATACTTCTCGGTGATGACCGTAGTTTGAGGAGTTCATGTATTCACTATGTGTTAATGCTTTGGTCTGGTTCTCTATTAAAAGGAGGCCTTAATATCCCTTACTTTCCGCTATGACCCCACTTCAACGGGAGGGTAGGACAAAATATGTTATACAAGTTCTTTTCCATAAGCCCATATGACTATTTACAGAATACATGCCTACATTACATTGATGAATTGGAGCTAGTTCTATATCACTCTATGTTATATCTATAGCATGAGGAATCGCATCCGGCATAATTATCCATCACTAATCCATTGCCTACGAGCTTTTCACATATTGTTCTTCGCTTATTTACTTTTCCGTTGCTACTATTACAACTACTACAAAAACCCAAAAACATTTATCTTTACTTTTGCTACCGTTACCTTTATTATCATACCACTTTTGCTACTAAACACTTTGCTGCAGATACTAAGTTATCCAGGTGTGGTTGAATTGACAACTCAACTGCTAATACTCAAGAACATTCTTTGGCTCCCCTTGTGTCGAATCAATAAATTTGGGTTGAATACTCTACCCTCGAAAGCTGTTACGATCCCCTATACTTGTGGGTTATCACACCCCGGCTCAGAGCAAGCGGTTTACCCTACATTGCCAGTCCAGAGATCGAGTCTTCTGGCAATACACAACAACATGGTACAGAAATAACCGCTTTATTGATACTAGCGAGATACATAGGTCTGATATTACATCGAGATGCGAGGCCAAGCGACACACACGGTGTTGCTAGACAGTATGTACATTATTTAATGAACATGGCTGGGGCCTCGATCACACGAAACTACACGACAACGAATGAACGACGTAGCGGAACTCCATAGCACAGGGACACCGACGTGGACACGGCCTAGACACGAGATGCGCTCCGTTGCGAATCGACTTGCCTGAAAGCTGGCATAACACGCCAGGTCAGTACATTGAATGTACTTGCAAGATCACAACAAACATAAGCATGATGACAAACAATATCATGATAATTAAGCAGCCAAACTGTGCACCGAGTCACGCAGACTTGCTTACCAGATGGTTACCTCGTAACCAAACGGTGACCACACCGGTGTCACACCTGAAACCAAAAATCCATGAACACCTCGAGTGTTCAAGGTTCACCAAAAACAATGCATCACAACAATCGCTTAGTTTGCAAGATTAATTATAAAAGTTGATCCATGGTGTGACTTACTCCCGAGTCTTTCTCATAACCGCGGGCGTGGCTATCGATAGATTAAGTACACTCTGCAGAGGTAGCGCACTTTACCCACACTATGGAGTACCTAGCCTCGCTTTCCCATTCGGGTGGACCAAAATATTAGGAAGAAACCCTCCCTTTGTCATGCACTCTCCCCGGCCACTCCGACCATCTCCCCCTCGGGGTTAAGTATTGGGTGGCCCCGTGTCTACCAAAGACACCAACGGCCACTGTCGTGGCAAAACGGCCCCAAACGGAGACAAGGTACCATAAAAACAAAAACGAACACACAAGGTTATGTCTGCCTACCGGGCCAGGGTATGCACGCCCATAACCTTCCCTCGCGGGAGGCACCGGTGAGAGCCACAACAAAGGACCGAATCAAGACCTTCCCATTAGGTAAATGTGGTCGCACTGAATTAAAAACCCAATTCAGTGGCACCATGATGTGATCAACATCATATTCAAGTTGAACTTAATCAGGTTCAACTTTGATAAAAACTTTTTATTACTAACATGGCATAATACCGGAAATCATGCAACTACTCGTCATGCAATGCAAACAACTCATGTTCATGGATCAAACTTAACCACACAATTATCTTGCAACACTAAGGATCAAACTTTCTGGTTATACCTCATTTTTACCATCAAGCAACATTTTTATTAGTTCTTTATTTAAATGAAAGAATCACTTAGTGAAAATTACGACCATTAATTTCCATAGCAAAATGCATAGTGCAAAATCTTACTCTACTTAACCAAACAAGTTCATTGCATGCAACCAGTAACTAAAACAAGCATTTCTAACAAAATAAAGTTACTAACAATTTACCAAAATTATTTACCAAATTTTAAATGCAAAGAAGAACTCGTATTCAAGTAGAAAATCATAGATATTGAAATAACACCATCCAAATGCTGGTGTGGCTTGCCTTAGTGTAGAGGAGGATCACACCCCTCTTGGTTTGCTTCAAGACAAGCTTCTCCTTCTGAAAAATAATTTAAAACCACAAAAATAAATGTCAAAACACATTCTGAAAATCACCAGAAATTCTAGATACCAAGGAAAAATCCACCTTTTGGTGTGCTGTTAGAGCTTTCTGTAAAAAAGACAATGCAAAAAGAATCAACTCATTTGGACTTATGGTTTAGAAATGGTGGCTGGTAAAATTTAGTCAAATTTCTGGATTAAATTTGAATAAACAGAAAGTCCTGGGGGGGGGTGACGTCGAAGACGTAAAACGGGTATGCGCCTCCACTCGTACCGCATCGGGCACGAGTAGTGAGGCTGACACTGGGCCCCACCCGTCAGGAGAGAGAGAGGGGGATCGAGATCAGAGGAGGGGTGGTGTTTCGCCGGAGCTCACGCCGGCGACGAGGGGGTTTGGGGCTAGGCTAGAGGGATAGGTTAGAAGTGGGGCTCGCGGCGCACCTGCCCGTACCCGTGGCTTGGCGAGAGGTGGACGGAGCAGCTTGAGGTTGAGCTCGCAAGGTTCGGTGGCGGACGGGGTTCACCGAAGAGGTTGAAGGCGGCGGCTAGAGGCAGCTCCAAGGGCGTGGCGGCCTCCAAGTAGCACCAACAGACCACCAAGGCCCTACCCAAGCAGTTGCCTGAGCTCGAGAGGCCCTGGAGAGCGGCAGCTGGCCTACGGGGATCGCCGAAGTCTTCGGGTCGGGGCGACGGCCAGAGGCCTGCCAGACCGAACTTCGGCCATTCTACATGTTCGTGGTGGTTGTGTGGAGTGGTGCGTGGCCATGATTCGAGTCGGGGTGGCTTTATATAGCCGGAGAAAAAGGGGGGGGGGGGAACGTGTCGCTGCTGGAGCATTCTTTACACGAGGAGAACGTCGACGAGAAGCTCCAACGCGAGGGGGCAAGGTGCTGCGTCGACTCAGGGGCTTGCCCACGCTTGCGGAGGCGGTTGGAGAAGCAGACAAGCACACGCGTGCACTGTGGCGTTTTGGCCACGACATGCCCGTGCTTGCTGCGGCGGCTCCGGCGTCGACGAGCGCCAGGGAGGGGTCAAGGTTGATGGGTCGAGGGTTGTGGCGCGGTGCGGCAGTCGGGGCGAGCGCTGGAACGAGCATGCGCGAAATAGAGAGCAAGGCGCCAGCCAGAGCGCGTCGAGACGCTGCCAGGCGCCGTGTCCTCGCACGGTCACCAAGATGGCATGGTCAAAGCGACGACCAGGAGCGGCCAAACCTTGTCTACGCGCTCGACCGTGCAGTGTTACGTCTAGGAGAGGTGATGGATCATATCCAGGCCGGCCAGACGTGACTCTACCAAGCTGGCAAGTTTCTGGTCAGAAACTTGGTCGCCAAGTTTGGCCACCTTCTAGAAGGCCATTAGGGCTATCTCCTGTGGTTTAGGGTTTCTTAGGAAGGTGTCTAAGCTCAAGAAAACTCAAGGCCAAAAGCTCAAGGAAAAATGCACCTGCTGTACAAAGTGCATTCCTGGTCCAGAAGTGAAAAGATTTTCTACAACAAAAATATTACAAAAAGTGATGCAATATTTTTGCATGGGAAGGTGTGCCAGGTCCTAAGAATATTCATGAATTATCTTAGATTTCACTGAGCAAGAAAAAATTGAGGTTGCTTTGGAGCACAAGATTCAAGTGAGTTTCAGAGAGGAAATGAATATTTTACATTGGAAGAATAATGTAGATAGGTCACTTGGGTGAAAGCCAAGGATATGCCCTAGTGACAAGTCCATATGAAGTGATTCAAAAACCGAGTCAGATCAGGGCAAAAATCACGGTGAAAACCAAGTCCGGAAAAGAGAGAGAAGGTAAGTCCGGCAAAAGATAGAAGGCAAACATCCAGGCTGTCACAAACCTCCCCCACTTAGAATGAATCTTGTCCTTGAGATTCGGTTGCTTGGGAATACCATTCTGGGTATGCAGTCCTTAAAAATTCCTCTCTTTCCCAGGTTGCTTCTTCCTCGGTGTGATGCTCCCATTGAACCTTGTAAAACCTTATCTCTTTGATGCGAGTGACCCTTTACATGCGATCCAATATTCTGATTGGCTTTTCCTCATAAGTCAAATCCTTAGCCAATTCTATTTCTGCCATATCAGTCCTTTTCTCTGGAGGCGAGATACATCTCCTTAGCTATGAGATGTGAAACATGTTGTGTACTTCTGACAATTCTGGTGGCAATTCCAACTGGTAGGCAACTGTTCCGACTCTGGCCATGATGGGGAATGGACCGATATATCTGGGTGCCAATTTTCCTCGGGTCTGAAATCTCTTGACTCGTTTCATAGGGGTGACTCGGGGATATACGTGTTCTCCGGGTTCGAAGCTGATTTGACGATGTTTGGCATCATAGTAGCTCTTCTGTCCGGATTTGGCCAGTTGCAGTCTGTCCCGGATTTCCTTGACTTGCTTCTCTGCTTCAAGCATTAAATCAGTCTCGAAAATACGGTTGTCTCCGATTTGAGACCAATTCAATGGAGTGCGGCATTTCCGGCCATACAGGGCTTCATAGGATGACATCTTCAAGCTAGCTTGGAAACTGTTGTTGTAGGAAAACTCGGCGTAGGGCAGACAATCTTCCCACTTGGTTCCTTGGGCCAATGTACATGCCTGGAGCATATCCTCGAGTATTTGATTTACTCGCTCAGTTTGTCCATCTGTCTGAGGATGATAAGCCGTGTTGTACTTCAGAGCGGTCCCCAAGGCTTGATGTAGTCGGGACCAAAATGCGGAGGTGAAAAGAGATCCCCTGTCGGAGGTCATAGTCTTGGGTACTCCATGTAGACTGGCGATTCTTGATACATACAGCTGTGCAAGTTGATTAAGGTGTCCACTATGACCCATATTGGGTCGTTTCCTCGATGAGACCTTGGTAATCCGGTGATGAAATCCATGCAAATGTCGTCCCATTTCCATCGGGATACCGGTAGAGGTTGGAGGAGTCCGGTGGGTTTTTGATGTCGCAATAGGCCACAAAATACGCGATGTCTTTCTTCATTCCATCCCACCAAAATATCCGAGAAAGAAACTCATACATTTTGGTACCACCGGGGTGGATTGAGTATGGTGCTTCATGTGCTTCCGCCAATATTTTCTTCTACAGACTTTCTTGGTTGGGTACGCAAAGTCTTCCTCGGAACCTTAGCGAACCTTGCTGATCCATAGAGAAATCTGGTGCTTGCCCTTGGCGCATCTTCTGAACATATATTTGTAACACCTTATCATCCGCTTGAGCACTGCTGATTTCTTCTTCGAGAGTAGGTGCAACTTCCAATATATTGGTAAGACGGGCGTCAGTGATCACCAAGTTTAGCTGCATGATTTCTTCATAAAGCTCCGGAGGTAAGGAGTCCATTAGAGCATTAAGGTTGGCGGGTTTGTGGCTGAGGGCGTCAGCCACCACATTAGCTTTGCCCAGGTGATAATTTATTCCGAGGTCGTAGTCCTCAACCAACTTGAGCCATCTTCGCTGTCAAAGGTTCAAGTCGGGCTGAGTGAATATATACTTGAGGCTCTTATGGTCGGTGAATATCTGGCACTTCTTTCCAATCAGATAATGTCTCCAGATTTTCAAAGCGTGCACCACTGCGGCCAATTCCAAATCATGAGTAGGATAGTTTCCTTCATGTTGCCGCAGTTGGCGAGATGCATAGGCCACCACTTTGCCATCTTACATGAGTACACACCCCAGTCCTTTTCTGGAGGCGTCGCAGTAAACATCGAAACTGCGGTAGATGTCTGGAAGAATTAATATGGGTGCCGATGTTAGCCTAATTCTTAACTCATAGAAGCTTCGTTCGCAGTCCTCAGTACATACGAACTTCTTGTCCTTCTTGAGGAGCTCAGTCATTGGCTTGGCGATCTTGGAAAATCCTTCGATAAAACGGCGATAATATCCGGCCAGTCCAAGGAAACTCCGGATTTCTGAGACGGTGGTGGGTGCGGACCAATCAAGTACATCTTTTACCTTGCTTGGGTCCACCGAGATTCCTTCTGCCAAGAGGATATGTTCGAGGAATCCCACTTTTTGGAGCCAAAACTCACATTTGCTGAATTTGGCATACAGTTGATGATTGCGAAGCCTTTGCAGAACTGCTCGAAGATGATCCTTATGTTCGTCCTTGCTCTTGGAGTAAATGAGGATGTCGTCAATGAACACCACCACGAATTTGTCCAAGAAATCCATAAACACCTTGTTCATCATATGCATAAAGAATGCAGGAGCGTTGGTGAGTCCAAAGGACATGACGATGTATTCATAAAGACCGTACCGGGTGGTGAACGCGGTCTTAGGAATGTCTTCCTTCTTTATCTTGAGTTGATGATATCCCGTCCTCAAATCAATCTTTGAGAACACTTGGGCTCCACTGAGCTGATCAAACAGATCGTCAATCCTTGGGAGTGGATACTTGTTTTTAATGGTGACGTCATTCAGCTGTCGGTATTCTACGCACATTCGTAGACTGCCATCCTTTTTGTCCATGAAGATTGCTGGTGATCCCCATGGTGAAGAGCTTGGACGAATGTATCCTTTTTGCAGCATCTCATCCAGTTGTTTCTTCAATTCCACCAATTCTGAGGAAGGCATCCGATAATATTTCTTATGTATCGGAGTGGTTCCAGGCACCAGGTCAATAGCAAACTCCAATTCTTGGTCTGGTGGCATGCCGGGTAATTCTTCAGGAAATACATCTGGATACTCACTGACCACTGGGATTAATTCCACCTCTTCTGCCACTGCTGCGAAAACCATATCTTTCATGGGGATGCGCTTGCGGGCATAAAAACAGGTAGTGCGACCTTTCATATTTTTCAGGGTAACTTCTCTGGTCGCACAGCTGATGCAGACTTGGTATTGGGTTAACCAATTCATGCCCAGAATGACATCCAATTTGTTGGAATCGATGATTATCAACGATGTTGGAAACTTGACGCCCTTGATGTCAATCTCCAAATTTCGGTAGACGAGATTGCTTCTGAGTAGGGATCCCGTGGATTGTACCAGCATGTGTTTTCCCAAAATCGAGCAAGGAAAATTATTTTGGGAAGCAAAACCCCGCAAAATAAAAGAGTGGGAAGCTCCAGAGTCAAATAAAATTACGGCGGGTATGTTGTTAACGAGGAACATACCAATGACGACTTCCGGGTCCTCTTGGGCTTCGTCTGCGGAGATGTGATGAACTTGCCCTTGGATTATATCGGGGGCGGAATACTGCTCCATGAAGTTGACTTGCGGCTGATATGGAGCTACGTGCTTGGTGTTCTTGGGACACTGTCAGGCGTAGTGTCCGGTTTGACCACAGCTGAAACACGAATTGTTGCGCTGCCAAACGTCACACACCGGGCTGGTCACGACATTCTTGACTTGTGTAGTAGTCTTGCTGACATTCTGCTGCCAATTGGGTTTGTACTCGACCTGAGTCTGTTGCCAAGTACGAGCCTTTTGCACTGGTTGCGTATCCTTCTTGGGCTCAAATTTGTGCTTGTGGTCATTAGCAGCTGGCTTGTTGTCATGCAGGAGCTTGCGTTCCCTCTCGGCGATGAGGGCCTTGTTCACCAGAGTCACGAAGTCCGGGAAGTCAAACATACTGAGAATGCACCTGAGATGCTGATTTAGGCCTCCAAGGAACCGGTTGATCTTCCGCTCTTCTGTGGCCACATCATGGAGAGAATAACGGGCCAGATGGTTGAATTTATTCAGGTACTCGATGATGGTCATGCTGCCTTGAGTGAGAGTGAGAAATTCGCGTTGCCTGGTCTTCATGACTCCGATGGGAATATGATATTTGCGGAAATGATCCTTGAATTTTGTCCAAGTAATTTCCTCGTCAGCAGGACATATTGCTTTGGCATTATCCCACCATATAGCGGCAGCTCCTTCGAGATAATGCGTTGCGAAAGGAACCTTGTCTCCTTCATCTATGCGAGCAATTTCCAGTTTTCTCTCAATAGTCCTTAGCCAGTCGGCGGCGTCCAAAGGATCGGTAGCATGGCTGAAACTGGGAGGCTTGGTTCGCTGAAAATCTGACAGCTTGGAATGATGGCCATTCTGGTTTCCATTCTGCCCAACCATAACTTGTACACTTTTCAGTATTTCCAGCAGATCGTTGCTCCTTCTTTCTTCAAACATTCGCAGGTTTGCTCGGTGGAAGGCGGTTGTGGCGGTGGAGGCGGAGGTGGATGGTATGGCTCAGGGGAATGTCACCTTTGTCTTGCGGAATGACGGACAGGGACATCCTCACCAGCTTGACTGCTGCTGCCTCCACGCGGCATCCTATTTTCGTTTTCCCAATACATAGCAACCATGATGAGAAAATTCAAAAATGGGGGAAAACTAATGACAAATCGCGGAAGAAACAACGAATGAAAACCAAGTCAAATAAAAGAGTCCAACATAATTATACATAGTCCCAACATGAAAGTAAACATCGCAATGGGTCTACTACCCTCGTACATGAAACTACGCATCATGACAAGTGCGATTACAGCTATACATCCTGCTCATTACTACCACGATACTCTAACGGTCTACTGCTCAGATGGTCCTGTTGCAGGCTCGTCTCTTGAGCCGGACCCAGATCCTGAACTGATAGTCGAGATCTTCGGGGGAAGAGAGGTGCAATGGCGCTGCCTTGAGGGCTCTCCCTCAGGGGCAGGTGGGGGATGGGATCTAAGAATAGGAGCTGCAGGAGTAGCGACAAGAGAAGACCACGCAGCAGGAGCACTGCGAGGGTTCACCGTCAGAGGGTTAACGATACCCTGTGAGGTCGTCGGAGGAACGGAGGTGGGAGGAGCTGGAGCAGAAGTATAGATGACAGCTGGAAGAGGGTTCCTTATACGAGCAGCAGCGAGAGCGGCGCGAGCGCGTGAGAGCTCCCGAGCTAACTCGTAGTTAAGGAGATAACTAGCTGTGGTGTAGCATGCAAGGTGGCTAGTGGGACGATCGCACGATGAATTAATCAAAGGAAAGCAGATACGCCCATTCTCGTGCAGAGATGGGTAGTAGAAAAGACCAGGGTGGGTGTGCATGCGAACCTCATTGTAGCGCAAGTCTACAAGAGCCTTGATAGCAAGAACCGAACACTTTGAGATGGCGTAGAAGCAAGACCACCCTTAGACGAACGAGTGTATGCACCAAATGGGGAACTGTGGTGTAGAGTGACCTTAGCATAATACTCATACAATGCACCAGCCAGATTCTCGCGATACACCTGATACTCTGGATCAGCACTGATACGTCTCCAACGTATCTATAATTTATTATTGTTCCATGCTATATTATATTCTGTTTTGGATGTTCAATGGGCTTTATTATACACTTTGATATTATTTTTGGGACTAACCTATTAACCGGAGGCCTAGCCCAAGTTGCTGTTTTTTTGCCTATTTCAGTGTTTCGCAGAAAAAGAATATCAAACGAAGTCCAAACGGAATTACACCTTCGGGAACGTGATTTTCGGAACAAATGGGATCCAGAGGACTTGGAGTCCACGTAAAGAAAGCAACGAGGAGAGCACGAGGCAGGGGGCGTGCCTACCCCCCAGGAGCGCCCTCAACCCTCGAGGGGCCCATGTTGCTCCACTGACGTACTTCTTCCTCCTATATATACCTACGTACCCCCAAACCATCAGGGGCATCCATGAAAACCTAATTCCACCGCCGCAACCTTATGTACCCGTGAGATCCCATCTTGGGGCCTTTTCCGGCGTCCTGCCGGAGGGGGCATTGAACATGGAGGGCTTCTACATCAACATCGTAGCCTCTCCGATGATGTGTGAGTAGTTTACCTCAGACCTTCGGGTCCATAGTTATTAGCTAGATGGCTTCTTCTCTCTTTTTGGATCTCAATACAAAGTTCTCCTCGATTCTCTTGGAGATCTATTCGATGTAATCTTCTTTTGCGGTGTGTTTGTCGAGACCGATGAATTGTGGGTTTATGATCAAGTTTATGTATCAACAATATTTGAATCTCCTCTGAATTCTTTTATATATGTTTGGTTATCTTTGCAAGTCTCTTCGAATTATCAGTTTGGTTTGGCCTACTAGATTGATCTTTCTTGCAATGGGAGAAGTGCTTAGCTTTGGGTTCAATCTTGCGGTGTCCTTTGCCAGTGACAGCAGGGGCAGCAAGGCACGTATTGTATTGTTGCCATCGAGGATAAAAAGATGGGGTTTATATCATATTGCATGAGTTTATCCCTCTACATCATGCCATCTTACTTAAAGCATTACTCTGTTCTTATGAACTTAATACTCTAGATGCATGCTGGATAGCGGTCGATGTGTGGAGTAATAGTAGTAGACGCAGAATCGTTTCGGTCTACTTGTCGCGGACGTGATGCCTATATACATGATCATACCTTGATATTCTCATAACTATGCTCAATTCTATCAATTGCTCGACAGTAATTCGTTTACCCACCGTAATACTTCCAACACTTAGTTATTTCCATTGTTGTTTATTTTACTTTGCATCTTTATTTACTCTCTATTATAAAAATACCAAAAATATTATCTTATCATATCTATCAGATCTCACTCTCGTCAGTGGCCGTGAAGGGATTGACAACCCCTTTATCGGTTGCGAGGTTCTTGTTTGTTTGTGTAGGTGCGTGGGACTCGCGCGTGGTCTCCTACTGGATTGATACCTTGGTTCTCAAAAACCAAGGAAAATACTTACGCTACTTTACTGCATCACCCTTTCCTCTTCAAGGGAAAACCAACACAGTACTCAAGAGGTAGCAAGAAGGATCTCTGGCGCCCTTGCCGGGTAGTCTACGCACAAGTCAA
Organism: Aegilops bicornis; assembly: GCA_021605145.1. Classification (NCBI taxonomy): domain Eukaryota; kingdom Viridiplantae; phylum Streptophyta; class Magnoliopsida; order Poales; family Poaceae; genus Aegilops; species Aegilops bicornis. The sequence continues at coordinate 160,300,301 of CM038671.1, read as the reverse complement.
GATATACCAAGTACCCATCACAAACTCATCTCCCTCACATTACATTATTTGCCATTTTCCTCTTGTTTTCCTCTCCCCCACTTCACCCTTGCCGTTTATTCGCCCTCTCTTTCCGTTCGCCCTCTTTTTCGCTTGCTTCTTGTTTGCTTGTGTGTTGGATTGCTCGCTTGTCACGATGGCTCAAGATAATACTAAATTGTGTGACTTTACCAATACCAACAACAATGATTTTCTTAGCACTCCGATTGCTCCTCTTATCGATACTGAATCTTGCGAAATTAATGCTGCTTTGTTGAATCTTGTCATGAAAGATCAATTCGTCGGCCTTCCTAGTGAAGATGCCGCTACCCATCTAAATAGCTTCGTTGATTTGTGTGATATGCAAAAGAAGAAAGATGTGGACAATGATATTGTTAAATTGAAGCTATTTCCTTTTTCGCTTAGAGATCGCGCTAAAACTTGGTTTTCATCTTTGCCTAAAAATAGTATTGATTCATGGAATAAGTGCAAAGATGCTTTTATCTCTATGTATTTTCCTCCGCTAAAATCATCTCTCTTAGAAATGATATTATGAATTTTAAGCAACTTGATCATGAACATGTTGCACAAGATTGAGAGAGGATGAAATTAATGATACGTAATTGCCCTACACATGGTTTGAACCTTTGGATGATTATGCAAAAAATCATGCCGGATTGAATTTTGCTTCTAGAAATCTTTTAGATTCGTCCGTGGGAGGCACTTTTATGGAAATCACTTTAGGAGAAGCTACCAAACTCCTAGATAATACTATGGTTAATTACTATCAATGGCACACCGAAAGATCTACTAATAAAAAGTGCATGCGATATAAGAAATTAATGTTTTGTGTGGTAAGATGGATGAACTTATGAAATTATTTGCTACTAAAAGTGTTTCTTCTGATCCTAATGATATGCCTTTGTCTACTTTGATTGAGAATAATAATGAATCTATGGATATGAATTTTGTTGGTAGGAATAATTTTGGTAACAACGCATATAGAGGAAACTTTAATCCTAGACCGTTCCCTAGTAATTCCTCTAATAATTATGGTAGTTCCTACAACAACTCTTATGGAAATTTTAATAAGATGCGCCTTCTGAATTTGAGAATAGTGTTAAGGATTTTATGAATTCACAAAATAATTTCAATGCTTCGCTTGAAGAAAAATTGCACAAGGTTGATGAATTGGCTAGGAACGTTGATAGAATTTCTCTTGATGTTGATTCTTTGAAACTTAGATCTATTCCACCTAAGCATGATATCAATGAGTCTCTCAAAGCCATGAGAATTTCCATTGATGAGTGCAAAGAAAGAACCGCTAGGATGCGTGCCAAGAAAGATTGCTTTGTAAAAGCATGTTCTTCTAGTTTTTATGAGAGTAAATATGAAGATCTAAAAGTTATTGATGTGTCCCTTATTAAATATTTGTTTTGCAATATGAATCTTGATAATGATGGGACTGAATATGAGCCACATTTACCTAGAAGGCGTCCCAAAAATTCAGAGTTTTTAGATCTTGATGCTAAAATTTGTAAAAGTGGGATTGAAGAAGTCAAAACTTTAGATATCAATGAAACCACTATTTTGGATTTCAAGGAATTTAATTATTATAATTTCTTTTTGATAGATTTTATTTCCTTGTTGCAATCCGTGCTAAATTCTCCTCATGCTCATAGCCAAAATAAAGCTTTTACTAAACATATTGTTGATGCTTTGATGCAATCTTATAAAGAAAAACTTGAGTTGGAAGTTTCTATCCCTAGAAAACTTTATGATGAGTGGGAACCTACTATTAAAATTAAAATTAAAGACCATGAATGCTATGCTTTGTGTGATTTGGGTGCTAGTGTTTCCACGATTCCAAAACCTTTATGTGATTTATTAGGTTTCCGTGAATTTGATGATTGCTCTTTAAACTTGCACCTTGCGGATTCCATTATTAAGAAACCTATAGGAAGAATTAATGATGTCCTTATTGTTGCAAATAGGAATTATGTGCCTGTAGACTTCATTGTTCTTGACATAGATTGCAATCCTTCATGTCCTATTATTCTTGGTAGACCTTTCCTTAGAACGATTGGTGCAATTATTGATATGAAGGAAAGGAATATTAGATTCCAATTTACATTAAGGAAATGCATGGAACACTTCCATAGAAAGAAAATAAAATTACCATATGAATCTATTATGAGAGCCACTTATGGATTGCCTACTAAAGATGGCAATACTTAGATCTATCCTTGCCTTTATGCCTAGCTAGGGCGTTAAGCGATAGCGCTTGTTGGGAGGCAACCCAATTTTATTTTAGTTTTTTTTCTTTTTTCTTTTATTTAGGAATAAATATTTGTTCTAGACTCTGGTTAGATTGTTTTATGTTTTAATTAGTGTTTGTGCCAAGTTAAACCTATAGGATCTTCTTGGATGAGAGTTATTTGATCTTGCTGGAAATTCCAGAAACTTTCTGTTCACAAAACAATTGTTAAAAATCACCAGAACGTGATAAAATATTGATTCCAATTTCTGCTGATCAATAAACAAATTTTCTAGGTCGTCATATTTTGGTGGATATTTCTTAGTTCCAAAGTTTGCGTTAGTTACAGATTACTACAGACTGTTCTGTTTTTGACAGATTCTGTTTTTCGTCTGTTGTTTGCTTATTTTGATGAATCTATGGCTATTAAAATAGTTTATAAACCATAGAGAAGTTGGAATAAATTAGTTTTAACACCATTATAAATAAATAATGAGTTCAATACAGTACCTTGAAGTGGTGTTTTTTTTCTTTAGATTAGCAGACTCACGAGATTTTGTATTAAGTTTTGTGTTGTGAAGTTTTCAAGTTTTGGGTAAAAGATTTGATGGATTATGGAACAAGGAGTGGCAAGAGCCTAAGATTTGGGATTCCCATGGCACCCCAAGATAATTTAAGGACACAAAAAATCCAAAGCTTGGGGATGCCCGGGAAGGCATCCCCTCTTTCGTCTACTTCCATCGGTAACTTTACTTGGAGCTATATTTTTATTCACCACATGATATGTGTTTTGTTTGGAGCGTCTTGTATGATTTGAGTCTTTGCTTTTTAGTTTACCACAATCATCCTTGCTGTACACACCTTTTGAGAGAGACACACATGAATCGGAATTTATTAGAATACTCGACATGCTTCACTTATATTTTTTGAGCTATATAGTTTTGCTCTAGTGCTTCACTTATACCTTTTAGAGCACGGTGGTGGATTTGATTTATAGAAATTATTGATCTCTCATGCTTCACTTATATTATTTTGAGAGTCTTAAAACATCATGGCAATTTTCTTTAATTATAATATCATGAGAAATTTGATGCTTGATAATTGTTTTGAGATATAAAGGTGGTAATATCATAGTTGTGCTAGTTGATTAATTGTGAAATTGAGAAATACTTGTGTTGGAGTTTGTGATTCCCGTAGCATGCACGTATGGTGAACCCTCATGTAACGGAGTCGGAGCATGAGGTATTTGTTGATTGTCATCCTTTGTGTGGCGGTCGGGATCGCGCGATGGTTAACTCCTACCAACCCTTCCCTAGGAGCATGCATAGTAGTACTTTGCTTGAGGGCTAATAAATTTTTGCAATAAGTATATGAGTTCTTTATGACTAATGTGAGTCCATGGATTATATGCACACTTACCCTTCTGCAATTTTCTAGCCTCTTCGGTGCTGTGCATTACCCTTTCTCACCTTGAGAGTTGGTGCAAACTTCGCCGGTGCATCCAAACCCCGTGATATGATACGCTCTATCACACATAAACCTCCTTATACCTTCCTCAAAACAGCCACCATACCTACCTATTATGTCATTTCCATAGCCATTCGGAGATATATTTCCATGCAACTGTCCTTCGTTTCGTTTATCATGACACGCTCCATCATTGTCATATTGCTTTGCATGATCATGTAGTTGACATCGTATTTGTGGCAAAGCCACCGTTCATAATTCTTTCGTACATGTCGCTCTTGATTCATTGCATATCCCGATACACCGCCAGAGGCATTCACATAGAGTCATATCTTGTTCTAAGTATCGAGTTGTAATTCATGAGTTGTAAGTAAATAAAAGTGTGATGATCATCATTATTAGAGCATTGTACCAAGTGAGGAAAGGATGATGGAGACCATGATTCCCCCACAAGTCAGGATGAGACTCTGGACTAAAAAAAAAGAGGCCATAAATAAAATAAAATGCCCAAATAAATAAAAAATGAGAGAAAAAGAGAGAAGGGACAATGTTACTATCCTTTTACCACACTTGTGATTCAAAGTAGCACCGTGATCTTCATGATAGAGAGTCTCTCATTTTGTCACTTTCATATACTAGTGGGAAATTTCATTATAGAATTTGGCTTGTATATTCCAACGATGGGCTTCCTCAAATGCCCAAGGTCTTCATCAGCAAGCAGGTTGGATACACACCCCCTTAGTTTATTTTGTTTGAGCTTTCATACACTTATAGCTCTAGTGCATCCGTTGCATGGCAATCCCTACTCCTTGCATTGACATCAATTGATGGGAATCTCCATAGCCCGTTGATTAGCCTCGTCGATGTGAGAATTTCTCCTTTTTTGTCTTCCCACATAACCCCTATCATTATACTTTATTCCACCATAGTGCTATATCCATGGCTTGTGCTCATGTATTATGTAAAAGTTGAAAAAGGCCAAGCGCGTTAAAAAGTATGAACCAATTGCTTGGCTAAAACCGGGGTCGTACATGATATAAATATTTTGTGTGGGGAAGATGGAGCATAGGCACACTATATGATTTTGTAGGGATAACTTGCTTTGGCTATGTTATTTTGATAAGACATAATTGCTTGGTTAGCATGCTTGAAATATTATTGTTTTTATGTCAACATTAAACTTTTATCTTGAATCATATCGAATCTGAACATTCGTGCCACAATAACAAGAACTACATTGAAATTATGCTAAATTAGCATTCCACATCAAAAATTCTGTTTTTATCATTTATCTACTCGAGGGCGAGCAGGAATTAAGCTTGGGGATGCTTGATACGTCTCCAACGTATCTATAATTTTTTATTGTTCCATGCTATATTATATTCTGTTTTGGATGTTTAATGGGCTTTATTATACACTCTTATATTATTTTTGGGACTAACATATTAACCGGAGGCCTAGCCCAAATTGCTGTTTTTTTGCCTATTTCAGTGTTTCGCAGGAAAAGAATATCAAACGAAGTCCAAACGGAATGAAACCTTCGGGAACGTGATTTTCGGAACAAATGTGATCCTGAGGACTTGGAGTCCACGTAAAGAAATCAACGAGGAGAGCACGAGGCAGGGGGCACGCCTACCCCCCAGGCACGCCCTCCACCCTCGTGGGGCCCACGTTGCTCCACCGACGTACTTCTTCCTCCTATATATACCTACGTACCCCCAAACCATCAGGGGCATCCACGAAAACCTAATTCCACCGCCGCAACCTTCTGTACCCGTGAGATCCCATCTTGGGGCCTTTTCCGGCGTCCTGCCGGAGGGGGCATTGATCATGGAGGGCTTCTACATCAACACCGTAGCCTCCCCGATGATGTGTGAGTAGTTTACCTCAGACCTTCGGGTCCATAGTTATTAGCTAGATGGCTTCTTCTCTCTTTTTGGATCTCAATACAAAGTTCTTCTAGATTCTCTTGGAGATCTATTCGATGTAATCTTCTTTTGCGGTGTGTTTGTCGAGACCGATGAATTGTGGGTTTATGATCTAGTTTATCTATGAACAATATTTGAATCTCCTCTGAATTCTTTTATGTATGATTGGTTATCTATGCAAGTCTCTTCGAATTATCAGTTTGGTTTGGCCTACAAGATTTATCTTTCTTGCAATGGGAGAAGTGCTTAGCTTTGGGTTCAATCTTGTGGTGTCCTTTCCCAGTGACATCAGGGGCAGCAAGGCACGCGTCTTGTATTATTGCCATCAAGGATAAAAGATGGGGTTTATATCATATTGCATGAGTTTATCCCTCTACATCATGTCATCTTACTTAAAGCATTACTCTGTTCTTATGAACTTAATACTCTAGATGCATGCTAGATAGCTGTCGATGTGTGGAGTAATAGTAGTAGATGCAGAATCGTTTCAGTCTACTTGTCGCGGACGTGATGCATATATACATGATCATACCTAGATATTCTCATAACTATGCTCAATTCGATCAATTCCTCGACAGTAATTCGTTTACCCATCGTAATACTTATGCTCTTGAGAGAAGCCACTAGTGAAACCTATGGCCCCCGGGTCTATTTTCCATCATATTAATCTTCCAACACTTAGTTATTTCCATTGCCGTTTATTTTACTTTGCATCTTTATTTACTCTCTATTATAAAAATACCAAAAATCTTATCTTATCATATCTATAAGATCTCAGTCTAAATAAAGTGACCTTGAAGGGATTGACAACCCCTTTATCACGTTGGTTGCGAGGTTCTTGTTTGTTTGTGTAGGTGTGTGGGACTCGCGCGTGGTCTCCTACTGGATTGATACCTTGGTTCTCAAAAACTGAGGGAAATACTTACACTACTTTACTGCATCACCCTTTCCTCTTCAAGGAAAAACCAATGGAGTGCTCAAGAGGTAGCAAGCACCCTCTGGATAGAGTAGTCGCCACACATTACGACAGCGAGTGCGGCGATGTGCACGGAGCTGGCTCAGGATGGTACAAGATCGGTACTGGTGCATCTACACTCACAAACCATACGGTTAGTCATAACAACTATTAAACATGCATGCAATGCAACAACCAATTTCTATTACTACCGAGACTCAAACGAAACTATCTACCGTTTTACTAACGCACTACCGGTCTAGCGTGTCCTACAATCAGCGCGGCTCTGACACCAAGCGTTGTGGCACCCCGGCTCAGAGCAACCGGTTTACCCTGCATTGCCAACCCAGAGATCGAGTCTTTTGGCAATACACAACAACATGGTACAGAAATAACCGCTTTATTGGTACTAGCGAGATACATAGGTCTGATATTACATCGAGATGCGAGGCCAAGCGGTACACACGGTGCTGCTATACAGTATGTACATTATTTAATGAACATGGCTGGGGCCTCGATCACACGAAACTACGTGACAGTGGATGAACGACGTAGCGGAACTCCATAGCACAGGGACACCGACGTGGACACGGCCTAGACACAAGATGCGCTCCGATGCGAATCGACTTGCCTGAAAGCTGGCATAACACGCCAGGCCAGTACATTGAATGTACTTGCAAGCTCACAACAAACATAAGCACGATGACAGACAATATCATGATAATTAAGAAAGTTAAATTAATGCAAGAAATACTACAGATGCAATGCAGCCAAGCCGTGCACCGAGTCACGCAGACTCGCTTACTAGACGGTTACCTCGTAACCAAACGGTGACCACACTGGGGTCACACCTGAAACCAAAAATCCATGAACACCTCGAGTGTTCAAGATTCACCATGAACAATGCATCACAACAATCACTTAGTTTGGAAGATTAATTATAAAAGTTGATCCATGGTGTGACTTACTCCCGAGTCTTGCCCATAACCGAGGGCGCGGCTATCGATAGATTAAGTACACTCTGCAGAAGTAGCGCAATTTACCCACACTACGGAGTACCTGGCCTCGCTTTCCCATTCGGGTGGACCAAAATATTCCGACGAAACCCTCCCTTTGTCATGCACTCTCCCCGGCCACTCCGACTATCTCCCCCTCGGGGTTAAGTCTTGGGTGGCCCCGTGTCTACCAAAGACACCAACGGCTGGCAAAACGGTCCCAAATGGGGACAAGGTACCATAAAAAAAAACGAGCACACAAGGTTATGTCTGCCTACCAGGCTAGGGTATGCACGCCCCTAACCTTCCCTCACGGGAGGCACCGGTGAGAGCCACAACAAAGGACTGAATCAAGACCTTCCCATTAGGTAAATGTGGTTGCACTGAATTAAAAACCCGATTCAGTGGCACCATGATGTGATCAACATCATATTCAAGTTGAACTTAATCAGGTTTAACTTTGATAAAAACTTTTTATTACTAACATGGCATAATACCAAAAATCATGCAATGCAAACAACTCATGTTCATGGATCAAACTTAACCACACAATTATCTTGCAACACTAAGGATCAAACTTTCTGGTTATACCTCATTTTTACCAGCAAGCAACATTTTTATTAGTTATTTATTTAAATGAAAGTATCACTTAGTGAAAATTAATACTATTAATTTCCATAGCAAAATGCATAGTGCAAAATCTTACTCTACTTAACCAAACAAGTTCATTGCATGCAACCAGTAACTAAAACAAGCATTTCTAACAAAATAAAGTAACTACCAATTTACCAAAATTATTTACCAAATTTTAAATGCAAAGAAGAACTCATATTCAAGTAGAAAATCATAGATATTGAAATAACACCATCCAAAGGCTGGTGTGGCTTGCCTTAGTGTAGAGGAGGATCACACCCCTCTTGGTTTGCTTCAAGACAAGCTTCTTCTTCTGAAAAATAATTTAAAACCACAAAAATAAATGTCAAAACACATTCTGAAAATCACCATAAATTCTAGATAGCAAAGAAAAATCCACCTTTTGGTGTGCCGTTAGAGCTTTCTGTAAAAAAGACAATGCAAAAAGAATCAACTCACTTGGACTTATGGTTTTAGAAATGGTGGCTGGTCAAAGTTTAGTCAAATTTACGGATTAAATTTGAATAAGCAGAGAAAGTCCTGGGGGTGACGTCGAAGGCGTAAAAGCAGTGTCTTGCCTCCACTCGTACCGCATCGGGTGCGAGTAGTGAGGCTGACACTGGGCCCCACCTGTCAGGAGAGAGAGAGGGGGATCGAGATCAAAGGAGGGGTGGTGTTTCGCCGGAGCTCACGCCGGCGACGAGGGGGTTTGGGGCTAGGCTAGAGGGATAGGTTGGAAGCGGCTCATGGTGCACCTGCCCGTGCACCGTGGCTTGGCGAGAGGTGGGACAGAGCAGCTCGAGGTTGAGCTTGCAAGGTTCGGTGGCGGACAGGGTTCACCGGAGAGGTTGAAGACGGCGGCTAGAGGCATCTCCAAGGGCGTGGCGGCCTCCAAGCAGCACCATCAGACCACCAAGGCCCTGCCCAAGCAATTGCCTGAGCTCGAGAGGCCTTGGAGAGCGGCAGCTGGCCTGCGGGGATCACCGGATTCTTCGGGTCGGGGCACGGCCAAAGGCCTGCCCGACCGAACTGCGGCCGTTATACGTGTTCGTGGTGGTTGTGTGGAGTTGTGCGTGGCCAGGATTCGAGTCGGGGTGGCTTTATATAGCCGGAGCAAGAGGGGGGATGTCGCTGCCGGAGCATTACGGACCGCCGACAAATGTCGACAAGCTCCAATGCAAGGAGGCAAGGTGCTGCGTTGACTCGAGGACTTGCCCATGCATGCGACGCGCCACGAGGCGGTTGGAGAAGCGGAACAAGCACCTTGCAGCGCCTTTGTGGCGTTTTGGCGCGGACGCGCCCATGCTAACTTCTTGGCGGCTCCGGCGTCGTGACGCCGAGGAGGTCAAGCTTGATGGGTCGAGGTTGTGGCGCGGTCACGACGGTGAAGCGATCATTTGGAGCGAGCACGCGAAAGCAGAGAGCAAGGCGCCAACCAGAGCGCGTTGAGACTCTGCCAGGCGCCATGTCCTCGCACGGTCACCAAGCTGGCATGGTCAAACCAACGGCCAGGAGCGCCCAAACCTTGTCTATGCGCTTGACCGTGCTGTGTTACGTCTAGGAGAGGTGATGGATCATACCCAGGCCGACGGGCGTGACTCTACCAAGGCAGCAAGTTTACAGGCAGAAACTTGGTGCCAAGTTGGCCATCTTCTAGAAGGCCATTAGGGCTAATCTCACAGTGTTTAGGGTTTCTAAGGAAGGTGTTAAATCTCAAGAAAACTCAAGGCCAAAAGCTCAATTAAAAATACACTAGCTGTACAAAGTGCATTCCTGGTCCAGAAGTGAAAAGATTTTCTACAACAATAATATTAGAAAAAGTGATGCAATATATTTGCATGGGAAGGTGTGCTAGGGTCCTAAGAATATTCATGAATTATCTCAGATTTTTCTGAGCAAGAAAAATTGAGGTTGCTTTGGAGCACAAGATTCTGAAGTGAGTTTGAGAGAGGAAATGAATATTTTTCTTTTAGGAAAAATATTCATTTGATTATTTTGGGAATTTGTTGGAAGAATAATGTAGATAGGTCACTTGGGTTAAAGCCAAGGATATGCCCAAGTGACAAGTCCATATGAAGTGATTCAAAAACCAAGTCAAATCAGGGCAAAAACCACAGTGAAAACCAAATGCGGAAAAGAGAGAAGGCAAGTCCGGCAAAAGAGAGAAGGCAAAAATCCAGGCTGTCACATCAGGTGCAGTACACAACATTGCCTACATGATAGAACCTATGGCTGAGGCATAGGAAATGACTTTCATTTTCTCTCTATCTTTTGCAAGTGGTCGGGCATTGAGTCTAACTTAACTTCACACCTTGTAACACAAGCGAGAACCCTTTCTTTGACTTATTCCATTTTGAACTTCTTCAAAACTTTATCAAGGTATGTGGTTTGTGAAAGTCCAATTAAGCGTCTTAATCTATCTCTATAGATCTTGATGCCCAATATATAAGCAGCTTCACCGAGGTCTTTCATTGAAAAATTCTTATTCAAATATCCTATTATGCTATCAAGAATTCTGTATTATTTCCAATCAACAATATGTCATCCACATATAATATTAGAAATGCTACAGAGCTCCCACTCACTTTCTTGTAAATATAGGCTTCTCCAAAAGTCTGTATAAAACCATATGCTTTGATCACACTATCAAAGCGTATATTCCAACTCCGAGAGGCTTGTACCAGTCCATAAATGGATCATTGGAGCTTGCACACTTTGTTAGCACCTTTAGGATCGACAAAACCTTCTAGTTGCAACATATACAACTCTTCTTTAAGATATCCATTAAGGAATGTAGTTTTGACATCCATTTGCCAAATTTCATAATCATAAAATGCGGCAATTGCTAACATGATTCGGACAGACTTAAGCATCGCTTCTGGTGAGAAAGGTCTCATCGTAGTTGGCGGTGTCCTGGACTAGGGGGTACTCACCACGTCATCTCCCGACCAGCTGGATTGGGCCGAGCACCCCCCATGACGGTTCACTCATGGGCCACATCGGGCAGCCCATGCCGCATACAAGGAAGATCCCATGAAACCTGGCGCACAAGACGAGGACTCTCCTAAACCCAAGGCCTCTGGTGTGTTATATAAACCGAGGCCAGGCTAGTCAATAGATAATCTAATATATTCATTACTACAGTCTCGTGGTAGATACATGTACTCTATACTACACCCATATGAATATCAAAAGCAGCATGTAGGGTATTATCTCTTCGAGAGAGCCTGAAGCTGGGTAAAATCCCGTGTCCATGTTACCATCGCTCCAAGACGCCTAGCTTAGGACCCCTACTACGAGATCTGCCGATTTTGACACCGACATTGGTGCTTTCATTAAGAGCCTCCTAGGTGTCGTCACGGATCGATGGCATAAATCAGGTATTATGATTTCAATTCAATCTATTTTGTCTACATCAGATTTCTTTTGCAATTATTGCCTGCAGTCTTGCGCTATTTTGTTTGCAGACTAGTTTTAATCTGGAGCGGCGGCGGGCGATCCGAACATAGTAGGCGAGTCAAGGCCGCCGCCAGATGCCTTCGTAGAGATCGACCAGCAGCCGGCCGGCCTTGCGTGATGTACATGGTGCTGGGTCCCAAACAGTACATGCTAGATCGTGCAAGCACGTGCGGCGCCGAGGACAATCCTGCACAGGCATCGGCCATCAGGGGCTTTCTTTCCTTTTCTACATGCTCTTTTTTTTAATCCAGCACACTGACGTCGCTTTCATGCACTAGGACTATGAGGAGGCAATATTTTCCTTTATCGCATGACTAATTCAGGCAAGCGCTAGTTTTTGCTGCATGATTTTCTAAGTCTAATTGTTGAACAATGCAAGCTAGCTTTGCATCAAGGGGCGTTTTGTCCATGCACTTTTATTCGCAGTCTGATGGACATTGCATCTGCAAACAGACTGGAGCTGTTGGGGACGAACTATCTACAAACAAACTTTAGCACGCTTCTTGATATCTAATGGATGAATACCGCCGTTTCTGTTCGGCTGTATACTTATCTGTCCGGATTACTAATCAAGCATTCCTTTTCTTGATCATTGTTGTGATCACGTGGTGACCTAGCTAGCTTTCACTTGACCGGGTTATTATTATTCAGTACCTACCTAGTGGATCGCCGGTTTCCTCACTACTTCTGCTGACAAGTATGCAAAACAAAAGTACTACTAAGTATAGTGAGGACTATTTTTGTAGCATATTCAGTACGGATCAGTTCGTTCGTTTGCTTTGGTCCGCTAAAAGGTTAAATCGCCGCCGGCCGAACAATTTTTATTTTTCCAAACTCTCCGGTTAGCATTATTATACACAACATATTTCTGCTGGCTTGTACTGCATTATTTTTGCAGAGGTGTTCTACCGACGCTTGTACGTAACGCTGGCCAGGACACCGGCCCTTTCACCGTCACCTCGGCTAGCCGACCTATGTCGACATTGACTTCGCGCCTGATAATCGACCTCGACTACGCTATGCCGCCACCTCTGCGCTTTCGTTCCGTAGGCGCTGACTAAGTTGTGGCATCGCCTTGGTGCGCCGCTCTATGTCGTCGTCTCCGCGCGGCCACTCCACGAGTCAACCAAGGCGCTCACGCTATATTTTTATTATTATCATCTGCTTCACTTAAATTAACTAAGTAGAAGATTGTTTTAGATATATATATATATATATATATACTATCATTACCTTTGTCTGTTATTATTTTTTAGATAACTGGTTTGGACTGTGTAATACGGTCACCATGAGATAGTCCGCTTAGCTCCAACTAGACCGGCTTCTCAAGGGCACACGTACAGCTGTGCATACGTGAAGCAGGGGTAGTGCATGTCAAGTGACCACATTGAGAGAAGGCCATCCGAACACGTACAGCTGTGCATACGTGAAGCAGGGGTAGTGCATGTCAAGTGACCACATTGAGAGAAGGACATCCGAACACACATCATGGAGATTTGTTTTTCTCTATATACGTTTCTTTTTTTATAATTCAGCTAATAGTTGGCCTTTTGCAGCACAGTATCCCAGAACTTGTCTTCTATGGTTTGGAAATTTTCATTGTGGCAGCTCTACAATCTTGTCTCCATTGGAGTCGCCGTTATACGATGGATTGGTTTTCTGTCAGCGGCATGACAACATCATTGTTCGACAAATTCTAATCTGCAGTGACACGTTGATGCTTCCATTCCGTCGAGCCGACCCCGTGTCCAGGCCGTGTTCCTTTAATTATTTGTCTCACTCAAATTAATTGGAGGATTTTTTAATTTTTTGTTTTAAAACATTTTATTATTATTACTTCTGCCTTGAACTATTTTATGTGTGCAGATAATTAATTTTTGTTGCGTCATGCAGTCACCCCGGCGTACGGAGTCGTCCTCTCGCCTCCATCACCCAAATTCCACCGTCACCATGGTGTGATACCATGTGTCGCCATTACCGCGTCATCGCTTTATCAAACTGACATCCACCATGCGGACCTATGATGAGGGGGCTTCATTATCACGCTACTGAACTACTCTATCTCCTCGGCTGGACCGGGGGCTTCGCCTCCGCACTTCAGCACTGCCGTGCTATCACTTCATCAAGCCGAGATCTTACGCGCAGATGCGTCAAGACCGGTTTGGGAGTTGGGACCTTGAGCCGCTACAAGCTCGTCCCATGTCACACCAAGAACATTAACTAGCTAAGTCGCTTTCATGCTCAAATACTTTCAGTTTTAAATTTTGTTCGGTTCGACCAAGCATTATACTTTTTTGACAAAAATTCGTTTGCAAAAAACTTTCTTTGTCAAAACCCTGTTTGTTACAAACAAACACTACAAAAATACACTTCCATGATGATACGTGTTTGTCACGATGAGGTCACGTTTTACATCATGCATGTACATCCATGACAAATTTGTGACAGAATCAAGATAGTCATACATCTTTGTCGTAGAAGTGTTCCATGACATTACCAAAATTATCATCACGGAAGTGTCCACTTACATGACGATAAATCGTAGCGTCCGCGAAGTGCTTTCGTCAAGGGTGACCGACACGTGGCATCCACCGTGAATCGGAAACGCCGTTAAGCTATCGGGTCCGGTTTTGGATCCGATAACCCGTTAACAGCCCCGACCAATGGGGATTTTCCACGTGTAAAATCATCATTGGCTGGAGGAAACACATGTCGGCTCACCGTTGGGACAGATGTCATCCACTCATTGGACCCAAAGCGCTATGATACGCCGACCGTATACGGCCCATTATGAGGCCCATTCCTATGAAAAGGCCGCCCGTTTGACTTGGCCAAAAGGTGGCAAGCCAGCCCACGGCAAGCACATTAACGGCATGTTAGCATATAGCCCATTTACAACCCGTTAACCCGGCTCCCGTTCTACGGCCTATCCGAATTAGGCCCGATGGCGTCATCTGGGCCGTCCAATATAACTCCAGCCTGTTTTAACTTCCGGCCCATGTATGGCCCATGACGTATTTCGGCCCATATGAGTCCCTTTGTAACTCTTGGCCCACTAAAGGCCCGTGGTGAAACCGGCCCGTAATGAACAGTGTATCGCTTTATACCCATTAGCGGCCCATTATTCCGTTGGGTCGTTTCCAGCCCGTGTTACCTTTCGGCCTTCTGAGGGCCCATTTATTCCTGGGCTCATTTCCAGCATTCGATTACTTACGGCCCCTTATTGCCTTTTCTGCTTGTGGGCCAAATTCAGCCCGTGGATACAGTCGGCCCGTTTTTGTCCCGTTAATCTTTTGGGCCGTTTTCATGTCAAAAAAACCCGTTGGGCTGTTTTCATAGAGTTATCAAATCCGGCCAATAAACGGCCCGTTATTTTCCATGAATAGTACGACCATGATTGGCGAAATGATGATACGCCCCATAGAAGGCCCATGGATCCTATGGCCCGTAAAAGGCCCATCAATCGTACGGCCCGTAGAAGGCCCATGGATCCTACAGCCCGTATAGAAGCCCAATGGATCCTACGGCCCGTAGAAGGCCCATCGATCATACGGCCCGTAGGAGGCCCATGGTTACAACAGTCCGTGTGCTTCCATGATTATTTTGGCCTAGTTTCCAAATATAGGTTATTGTGGCAACTAGAAAAACACAGAAAAAGAACTGCAGTGACTACAAGCAAACAACTAAACAAGACAATAAGGAAATAAATAAGCAAGCAATTAACGCTAACCTATTACCGCTATTACACATATTACATCCACTGGGCATCAAAGTTCGCCACCAGTGCAAGTATAGGGAACAAAGCAGCATATTACATACACTGGCCGTCAAAATTGGCCAGCAGTGCAAATAAACGCCGCAGCAAAACAAGAGCATAACTAAAACAACTTCATGAGAGCTCAAGAAACATGGTATCCACCATGTTGGAAATAATCTTAGCAAGCTTATTAGCTTTGTCCTGTTTGGCGCTATCCTCCAACGCTTGCTGTTGCACCAGAAAGTATGCATCTGAATGCTCCAGGGACTTCCGTAGTCCTTCCACTTCTTGTCGCAGCAGTGATCGATGTCTTTCGACTTGTAGTTGAGACTCAAGAAACCGAAGTGATTTAGGCGGTGAGTTTGAATAGCTTGTGCAAGCGGTAGTGGCGATAACTCCAACACTAAACCAAGACAGGACTTTAGGGTTGTCTCAACATCTTCGAGATAGTCTTCCTTAGCTGTTTTATCGACTTTGTTGGAGACCAGCAAGGATGTGTAACTATCCAGAACCTTATCTGCATTACTTCCTTTATCATTGCTTAATAAGGCACTCTTCCCCAATATTACATCGGCATTCTAAAAGAAGAAACAAGCGAGACACATAACAGTTTAGCATGTACTAGTATATGAAACTCATTTCGATGAACCAGTTCATTAGTAAAGGTGGACAGGATTAAACTACCAACTCTTCTATTGCCAAGTACTAGTACATAATAAAAGCATCAAACAAACATATGTCTATGTCCTATGGTCCTTTGCATTGTCTTGCCAAATCAAAATTGAGACACGGTTCAAATCATATCGAGTTCAAGACAAAGCAGCGGTGAAAAGAATACAATGCGTGGGAAACTACACAGCACAACAAGATTTCAGATGGGTACCTCGGGTATACATGTACAACAATACTATTGGCTATATTGTGATGATAGTAATGTGCATAATATGAGAAGTCAACTGTATACACAATTGAAATTGAAATCAACAGAGCTATTGATAAGAGCAAGCCTGTTAAAGAAACATGCGTGAACATACCCGTTGTGCCATTGAAGTTTCGATTGGATCCTTCAATTTGAAAATAAGTTTGTATGAGTAAATACAGTGATACAAGAGCAAAGCAGTATGCACGATAGCAATCATAGTTAAAAAAGGCGCGCCTAAGCGAGCGCTTAAGCGCGCCTAGGCTCTAGGCGTTGGCGAAACGCATTGTGCATAACTACGCATAAGCATGCGCTTTGGTCAATAAAACGCAAGGCGGTGGCAAAATGCACAATTAACGCCTAGCGCTTTTTTGAACTATGATAGCAATGGAATCTTAAATTAGAACAGTTGTTCTTCAGGTTTAGGCACTTGTTCTACATGAGCAGAGTACAAGAAGACGCAAGAATATAGTACTTAAAATAGAAAATGAGCTCATAGACCTTACCACATTCTTGGTTCGGGACGATGTGAACAAAGCGTTCCCGATCATCGTCCGATAAATGTGTCTTAAGAGAACGTAAGGCAATTTGATGAGTTTCTTTCTTGGTGAAGTATGTTTTCTTGAGTAATTCCGATCATCGCCACCAAGCATTCTTGAAGATAGCGGAGGTATTAGCACAGGTTACCTCATCCTGAGTTTCCAAATCGGTCCTTCTCTATAGAGAAAATGGGAAAATTTGTTGTATTATAACCATCATGGAGGTAGGATGTATGGGACAAAAGTAAAGTAATTGCCATGAATAAGATTACTTACACATAACTCCTGGTCAAACACACCTGCCAATCGCATTTTCCTTCATCTTTAGTATAATATTTCCAAGATGGGAAGATACGCTTTTACACGATTTAGCAACATCAAATGCGATAGATGCTAAACTACGACTAGCTGGTTGTGCTTCCTCCACAGGAATAGGCGTACTAACTGGTGGAGTTGGGGTTCGCCATGGTAGTACTGGCCCTTTGGGCACTAGAGCTGCCTTACTAACTACTCTTGTTTGGGAGCTGTGTGGTGGAGATGGTGCTGTGTCAGCAGGAACTGGGTTACTATCTGCTGGGGTTGGGGTTAGATTGGGTGAAGCTGGTTCTCTGTCCATCGCGGTAGGGGTACAATCTGCGAGAGTTTGGGTTATGTGTGGTAGGGCTGGTTCTCGTGCATGTACAACCGGGGTGTTATCTCCATCAAGAGGTAGCACTGTTTTATTTGAAGACCGTGTTTTTAGTCTGCTAGATGCTGGCATCACCAGCTCCAATTCAAATGGATGATAAACAGGAAACATAGTTGAATGTCTGAGACATTGTATGAGAGACAAATACAATAGATAGTGTGGAAACAAGAGGGCATGAAATAGTTGACATGTATATTGTTTAACTAAAACGGATAGCATGACATAATTTCACATATATGATGTCTACCTAAACTGGATAGCATAGCATAACATAATTCAAAGATATGATGAATAACTAAACAACATCGCATGACATAATTCACCTGACATAATTCACCTACATGTTATCTAAGTAATCAGGATCGCATCATTTAATTCACATATGTGATTTATATGCTAACAGAGGGCATTAGATATGATGTTTGAACTAAGAACATGGTGTTGAATATTGTGTATATGATGTCTAATCTATGCAATGCAAGACACTGTATGCATGATATGAGCAGTATAACTATGCCAAGCTAGAGCATACACCTCGGTGGGGGAATAGGACTGGTCATCTGTCTCTGAATCCATCTCTGAGGAGCTATCGGGACCCAACAAGAGATATGCTTGACGAGTGTAGCACTGTCTGTATTTGAAGGCCTTGTTTTCCTCCATATTTTTCAATCTCCCACCCAAATGGCTGATTCACAAGAAGAGTAGTTTAATGTACAAACATTGTCGACAAATGGAAATGTAATGAAGAAAAGGATGGGCAAGATATCATTCAAATATATGATGCCTGGTTAAACAGGATGGCATTGCACATTTCACGTATATTATGGCTGGCTAAAAGACATGAGACTGCACAATTCCCATATATGATATAGAAACTAAACAGGTGGCATTATAGAACATGTCTAAACTAAGCAGATGACATATATGATGTCGAAAGTAGGCACTGCAAGGCAACATATGCATGATATGACTAACATCATCATGCCAAGGTAGAGCAAACATCTTGGGGGTAAATAGGAGTGGTCAGCGACGTCTGAATCCGCCTTAGAACAGATATCTTCCTCTGGATTACAATCTAGAGAGGGGTGGGGAGGGTTTTCCATTGAACCCACCATGGAGCGATGTCTGCATGATATTGTATTGCCGTGCAAAACTCTTCTCGTTTTCTCTACATGTTCAGCATGACTGTATACAATATCTGACATGCATACGAAAAAAATATGGTGAGATTATGTAAGGAGAGCATGCAGAAATTTAGAGTGATGGTAACAAGTGGATGGATCCAAAAATAATGATAGCAGGATGATGATTGCTTTAATTTAATAAAAAGACAGATGATGATTGCTTTACTATTTGTTTCCACCCAAGATGAACAACATAGGCATACCCTAGGTGAACCAGATATTAGACAGAGATACTATTCATTACTTCCTCGATATGTGCCCCACAACTAATTTAGAACTCAAGTTTGAACATTAATTTGGACCTGACTTGGAGTCCAAGAGGTGAACAGGACGATAAAGTAGCAAGTAATTTTAAGCAAATGCATAACATAAGTAGAAACAAAAGAGTGCGACCTCTCTTGTGGACCCGTGTACTCCTCAGGTTCATCTGCTGAGTCGATGATGGTGATGCCGTTGCGATGGGTGCCGGCTGCAGGGAAGGAGATCTGAGGCGGCGAAAGACTGTCAGGAGTCGTGATGTCTGGTTTGGTGGATGTTTCTATTGATGGAGCAACTCAGTTGAGGTGGGAGCGGCGTCATGGCGGGAAGCGGGACAAACCACACAAAGTTCCCTTCAACACCTACACCTTAACTGAAGTAATTACATGTAAGGGCTCATTTGGCTTGCATGATTCTAAAAGCAGGGGATAGGAAAAACACCGAAATAGGATAGGAATGCACATGTAAACAGAGCATTTGTAAACACATGATTTCTGCCAACTTAAGTGTTTGGTTTACAGGAATTGGAAGAGTAGAGGAATGTAAAGAAACATGGCCAAAATAAAGTGAAACCATATGAAAGCGTGTACAGTTAGAATGTTATTCTGCCACTAATGCACTTGGTCTTGTTTTCATGCATAGGATTTTGAAAAGAAGTAGGTCCAGTGGATGTTTTGCTTCATTCCTTTCAACAAAATGCATGAATAATTGAATAGTAGAGTACCATTGGAAAATTCCCTATTGCTATGTTTTTCCGTTGAACCAAAATAGCCCTAATGGATCGAAATGAATGTATAGCAATAAGTGATGCAACGAGTGTACAACCTCTTTGCCGTAGCCGTGTCGACCTCAGCATCATTGGGTTGGTCATTTGAAGCGATTGAAGGAGGTGGCTGTCGGAGGTGTGGAGGAAGATCTGAGGAATGCATGAAGCGGCGTCCGGGGCACTGCTCTGTTGTGATGGATCGTTCTGTCGTTCGAGCAGCCCCGGTGAGCTGTAAGACATCAAGGCTGAAGCAGCACAAGACATACATCGTCAATCTCAGGTGGAATTCTAATAGCATCTCCAATAGATGATGTAAAATAGATGTAAAATTTATATCACCAAAAACCACCTGACTACAACAGATGAGGTAAAAATTGTTGACTCTGAACTTAACTGTCCAAACTGAAATTTACTATGGAATTCGAATGTTACTGTCGAAACTGAATGCAATGGTAATAGAGAGGCACTTGACATGTAGTTTAGGGAGGGCCTACAGTTCATCTTCAACCTGCACCCCACAGCCACCACCACCGGCGAACCGCCCGGCCCAGTGCCGCCTCGCCGCCATACAAACAACTCCCACCATCCGCGCCGCCCCCGGCCAGCCCTATAGCCCCGCCCCACCACTGAACCCCAAGATAGATAGTGGGGTACCTCTCCGTGAGCCCCGTCCCAGCTGGGTGGTTCTTCCTTAACTCCGTGAGCCCCCACCACCCACGAAAATTGGCCCGACCCAAAAGTCGATTCAGTTGGTGAAGTGTAGCTAAATCAGAAGCGAGGCTGACGGCGAGGGAGAGAAGCAGCAGCAACAACAACGCAGTGGCGGCGAGGCCGGAGCAGCGGCAGCTAGGGGAAGCGGCGATCGGCCGAGAGCCGGGCCGAGCAGCAACATGAGCGGCGAGCCGGAGCAGCAGATCCGGCTGGTATGGACGCCGCCGCCCAAGGGGCCTCGCACTGGGGGAGAGCCGCCGTGGAAATGTCGCCCGCGGCGCCGGCTTCAAGGTAGCCGCTCCATGGGGGTGCGGGATGGAGCACCGTCGGTGCCGGGAGGTCGAGCTAAGGAGAAGGTGCGATCACGATGAGTGTACAACCTCTTTGGTGGCGCCCGACTAGGCCTCGGCTTCGTCCGAAGTCGGTGAGGATGTTCGCGGATTCTGGTGGAGTAGGTTAAAACAGCTGTGGGGATGGAGCAGCCGTGATAGGCGAGGCGATCGTCGGAGCAGCTCCTTGGAGGTGGAGGAATGGGTAGCTGAACGGCGGAGACGGCGAGATGGATGACGGATCCTCATGCAGGGAGGTGGATGAGGGACGTCGAGCTATTGTGGTGGACGACGTCGTCGGGGAAGAGGCTCCGGCTGGGCAGCGGTGAGGTGGCGGACGGAGGAGGGTGGGTTTTGCGGCTGGAGCGAAGAGGTTATGTCGGCCTGAGATTTCAAATGGCAAAAAGGTGGCGATGGGAGGGGGTGAACCATGACTTAGGGACGTGCTTGTCCAAAATGTAGGGTGTGTTACAAAAGTACCCCGCACCGATTTGAACTAGCGGCCCTTTCGTCTCAGGGTTAGAAGGGAGATTTTGTGTGTCGGGATTTGGCAGCTGGTGGGAGTTTTTGCGCGTGTTGTATTTTCGGGATAGCAAGCCGCGAGTTGTGAAGGCGCCAGTTTTGGGAGCACGATATCTGAATTTTCAGGATATAACAAGGCGCGGGTTGAATTTTAGGGACAAGCCTAACGTGTAATATTGTACTTGTACGTACCAAATCAATTGCACTTCCCTCAACCAAAAATAAAACGGAAAAAATAAAACTATTCACACCACACAAAGAGAGAGTCTTGCCCCGTTTTACTATAAAAATGCTATTTAAAGCTACTCATACCAACAATTTAGTGCAATTAAATGCTATTCGGTAGTATGAATCCATGTTATGTCCAATTAAATTTTTTTGCTTGCTGTATAATGCATGTAACCTACTCATACCAACATTTTAGTGCATTCCAAATGTCTATACTACCGCTGCAATTCGAACTGAATTTGAATTCATTTCTCTATTTCAATAAAAAATCTACAATCATGATTGTTGCCAACTTCAACCATCATTCGTGTATTACCTTAATAACACACCACATGATTACTATAGAGATAGATATGAACTATGTGTACTACATGAACTCGTATTCTATTTTTTGAATACACTTGATGTTGATTCCAAATAATAGTACATATGATGTACTAACTATATATATTCATAATCTAAACCATGTTCCATACGTGTACACCGTGTTTATCACACATAGTATAGTGCCCCGCCCCCTACATTATGACAAGTATTTAGAACTGAGCTGCAAAAGCCACACATTGGCCCAAATTATGATCAATGTTCTATATGCTATACGTAGTACTAGCAAGATGCCCATGCGTTCCATAGAACATCAACAAGATCAAGGGGAGGCCTAATTTCCAAATATGGAGAGGGGTGTGGGTATCTTTTTTTCAAAATTGCCAGAGTTTCCTTCCTATCCGCCAGATATAAATCGGACGGCCTATATTGCAGGATGGCACCATCATCAACAACTCCGTTTTTTATAAGAGTAGAGATAAAATATATTATATGTAGTATAACATGTTCATAACAACATCATCTGTATCACTGTTATATATATTCACACATGCGTCGGTTTAAAACACTATGATAAATTCTTCAAATATCTGAATTCGCTTTTTATAATGACGTATGATCTCTATTCGTCTTTTACACCCACACAATCCTCTTATCTTTGTACCTAGCTAGCGCTAACTTTCTCTCGTGCATGAAGACGCCCGCATCCCTCTAACCCTCCCTCAGCATTCTCTAGCTCCATCGCGCAAATTCGTCTTTTCACTTTAGGTCGTTGACCCACGGTGTGTGTAGGCCCCCCAGCTCCTTCTTTACGGAAAACATCGATCAATATGCCTCTCTAGCCAGGTGTGCCTAGCAAAAAACACAAGCTTCCCCTCTTCTCTTATCACCGTCCATGCCTCACTCCCACCACTCTTTTCATCGATCTCGTATTCCCACACTTCTCCCCCATCGATATAGTATGACTCTCGCACCACCTCCTAGATGCATCCCTCTCTCTATCCTTCTCCCCATGCCTCATTTGCTTCTAACACACACATGCATGTATATCGATCGATCTCCCAACATATACCTAGGTCGACTTTAACTATTCCCCCCCCCATCGATCGACGTACCTCACAAGTTATGTCTCTCCTTTCTCGTACAAAGGACGATTGATCTTCCTATGTAGTTATGTCTTCTTACCACATCCATATCGCCCCCATCATTCGTGCATGCCTCCTAACCCGTCTCTCACACGCGCGTGCACAGACAGGCAGCCATCCCCTCTCTTATTGATATTGCAGGCGTGCCCTCCAGTTGTCTATCAAGCCTATCCCACCATTTGTTAGAAGCAACTCCACTACCACCCCCTCCCACACTCTAGCTCTGTCTCTCTCCCAACCTTATTCCTCTCCTACACATAAGCATGGATGACGATCGGTCTCCCTTAATACATGAGGTAGATCAATCTCCCTTAATACATGAGGTAGGCTTCTCTCCTCCTCCACACATATACCAGCCATTGTACCTCTATAGTTAATTAGGCCTCCCTGTCGGTGTCAAAACCGGCGGATCTCGAGTAGGGGTCCCGATCTGTGTGTCAAGGCCGATGGTAGCAGGAAGCAAGGGACACGATGTTTACCCAGGTTCGGGCCCTCTCGATGGAGGTAAAACCCTACTTCCTGCTTGATTAATATTGATGATATGGGTAGTACAAGAGTAAATCTACCACGAGATCGTAGAGGCTAATCCCTAAGAGCTAGCCCATGATGGTATGATTGTAATTGTGATCGGCCTTCTAAGGACCAATCTCTTCGGTTTATATAGACACGGAGAGGGCTAGGGTTTACATGGAGTCGGTTACAAGGAAGGAAATATAATATCCGAATCGCCAAGCTTGCCTTCCACGCCAAGGAAAGTCCCATCCGGACACGGGCCGAAGTCTTGAGTCTTGTTTCTTCACGCTTCAATAGTCCGGTCGATGTATAAAGTCCGGCTGTCCGGATACCCCTAATCCAGGACTCCCTCAGTAGCCCCTGAACCAGGCTTCAATGACGATGAGTCCGGTAGCGATCTTGTCTTGACATTGCAGGCGGGTTCCTCCTCGAATACTCAAGGTAATTATCGAACACTTGAACCGTGTCCGGATCCACAAAATGATCTTCACATGCCACCGTAGAGAGAATGGTATTTCACAAATGTAATCTCTTGACAACTTTTGTGCAATGCGACGTGTCATTATGGTCGGGTTATTATTGAACCATTTTCCCACAACCAGCCACAACACATATTGCGGCGGTTTCCTTGACACGTGTTGTCAAAGAAGAATCGTGTCCCTTATCCACGGGATTCTCATTAATACGGGTATGGGTAATCCAACCGCCGCTGTCATGGCGGCGGGAGGCAAACGGGTTCCACCAGGCAAGTGGGGAGGCGCAAAAAGCACTTACCGCCCCTATAAAGAGACAAGGCCTCTTTCTCTTTACCCACGCCTTTCTCCTTCCGCTAGCCCATTCCCCTCTTTCCGAGCCCAAGCGCCCAAGCACTTCTTCTTTTCCACCAAAGAGAGGCTTTCCAAAGATGTCGGATCCGGAGCAGGAGGCAGATGGATGGCCTCTACTGTCCGGGAGAAGGATATCAAGAAGCTCCGAGATGCCGGGTATCTGGCCCAGAAGATCGGCCACCGTCTCCCTCTAGTGGGACAGGTCGTCCCCACTCCGGAACCTCACGAGAGAGTCGTGTTCCTTCCCCATTTTGTCTGTGGGCTTGGGTTTCCCCTACACCCATTTGTTCGCGGAGTCATGTATTACTATGGGATTGATTTTCATGATCTTTCCCCCAACTTCTTCCTCAATATCTCGACGTTCATCGTCGTGTGCGAGGCTTTCCTTTGGATCTCACCTCACTTCGGCCTCTGGCTAAAGACTTTTAATGTGAAGCCCAAGGTGGTGAGTGGCAAACATGCGAATCTTGGCGGTGCCATGGTAAGAAAGATGCCCAGGCCGTTTGGCGAAGGCGCTTTCAACGACTCCGTCAGGAGTGGCAGCG
Organism: Aegilops bicornis; assembly: GCA_021605145.1. Classification (NCBI taxonomy): domain Eukaryota; kingdom Viridiplantae; phylum Streptophyta; class Magnoliopsida; order Poales; family Poaceae; genus Aegilops; species Aegilops bicornis. Next base: position 160,275,334 of record CM038671.1, on the reverse strand, counting down.
GCGATTGTTCTATATCACCGAACCACGCGGCAAAAAGTGGGCGGCGCTCGAGTTCGGATCCGGAGACTCTGCTTTGTGGCTCACATCCTGGCGAGAAGGGCCGAGCTGATCCTCATCCCATGAGCTATCCTTTGCTCGAGATCGCCTTGAGGGTGTGGTCGATAGGGACGTCAAACTTGTGGATGTAGTCCGGTGATGCTAGTTCGCCTGGTTCTCCCTGTCGTGCCTTGAGCTTGTACTCTGTTGGAGTTCGACCCAGCCAGTACCAAACCCTTCGAGCTTTATGATTCCTCCCACAAGGATATCTGGAAGGTGCTCTTTAAGTCCGGCAAATCGTGGTGGGCCCCACCGAGGACATGGTATCGGTTATGCCATTCTCCAAGCTCGGTAAGTCACAACCAAGCTCTGTCTATTCATGCTTCAGTGGCATGTCATGAGGAGACATCCTAATCGTGTTTCATCGTGACCTCGAGGATGGATAAAGAAAGTGGGCGGATACATTGTCCCACCCGTTCTTTGGAGGAACCGGCGGACCTCTTCAGCGAAGATCTGGTCCCAGCCTTCTGGCGCCAAAGAAGAAGGCCTCCAAGAAGGTCAAGAAGACCCGGAGTGGCCTCCGTCACCCTTGAGCTTTGGGCGCAAATTCCGAAGACTCAAGCGGCGCTCCTTCTTCGGAAGACAAAGAGGAAGAAGCGGAGGAGGACAAGCCTCACTTTGAAGGTGGGAAGAAGCGTGTAGCTTCCTCGTCCTGAGGCGAATCGCCCAAGAGGAGAAAAGGTTCCCTCCCAGAGGCATCCACGACGGCTGCCGATAGCAGCCCAGAGTGGGATCCCAGGGCCCAGCCCCTGGAGAAGTCGTAAGTGTACAAAATCCGAACACGCATACGCGTCCGGGATTGTTTTTGGGTATAGTAGTTTTAACTGTTGCTATATTTTGCACAGTCCAGCGAGGTCTCGCGCCGGCCCGTCCTCATCAGAGATTCGCTGAGCTCGGGCGCCTTGGCGGCGAGAGCGCCTCGAGGCCCCTTCCCCAAAGTCCCGGCGCGACACAGAGGTGTCGTCTCAGCAGGGCGCTCGGACGAGGGCATATCCTTTGGAGCCGGACACACGGGAGTGATGGCCCCGAGTGTGCCGTCGTGAGAGGTGATCTTGGGTTCGTCCCACAGCCGGACAAGGTCAGGAGACTTCTAAGGCTCCCGGATCAGGCGAGCGGCAACTACCTTCAGCGGTGGGAGGCCTGCCTACTCCGCGGCAACCTCTGTTGAGGCGAGCTGCCAGGCGGTCCTATCGATAGGCCTAAAGAACGCGTCTATCATCGATGAACATCGGACCCTTATGGGTGCGGTGGCTGAAAAGATTCAGTCCACCGAGAGCGGGCTGAACGAGTCCTGCCTTGGCCTTATAAAGGCCTTTGAGGTATGTTTCCCAAGAAACCTTTGAGGAATCGTCATAATATGAGTAGTATCCTGATACCACTGTCCCGCCGAAGGAGAGGGAGCAGGCGAGGATCAAATCCTCTGTTCTCGTGGGAACTTATGTTAATGACATGTACCTCTTTGTTTGAATCTGATGCGTCTGCGAAGAAGGCGGCCGCTCATAATCTTGGAAATGTCCGAACTAAAGCGGAGCCTAGAGCAGGCTGAGGAAGAACTTGGCCGCGTGAGGAAGCAATTAGAAGATAAACAAGGTATGTTGAAGCATTGTCTTGCATTAGGCACTAATAAGTAATTGTGCTTATTGAAAAGTATTTGTGTTGTATGCCCTAGGAGCGAGTGCTGAATATGAGGCACTGAAGAAGGCTGTGGATGATGCCAACAAGAAGGTTGCCGCCGAATAGGCACTTCGTGAAAAACACGAGGCCAGGGTTGTCACAGCTGAGCGGGAGCTCCAGGAGGCTGTGAAGAAGAGCGAGGGCTTGGAGCAGAGTCTAATAGGGAAAAAAGCCGAACTCGCCCAAGCGGTCCAAGCCGCGGAAGATGCCTGGGAAGAAGCCCGAGGCGCTGTACGGGACATTCAAGAGGCCCGGAAAGTTGCGACTGGTAAGGCCTTCTGTATTCTTAGCCATTTGTTCATGATAATGGGAGGAATTCTAGGCAGTAAGCTGAATTCGTATTTTTCCAGGGGCGTTTGCGGATCTTCCTCGCAGCATATCAGATGCCGCCCAATTCTACCAAACCAAGGAGAAGAAGTCTGTGGAGAGGGATTTCTGTCGCATGATATTTGGCACGAACTATCCGGTGCCATTTATCGATCGGCTGAAGCGGTGGTTGAAGCGCACCAGCGGCCAAACTAGCCATGAAGGACTTGATTGTCCGGTTGTGGCCGTGAGCCAATTCCGAGCAGTTACTTCGGGCTCGTGAAGCGGATTGTGGGCGCTTGTTCTCGGCTTGATGCTATTAAGCGATCGGTCTGCATAGAGGGTGCACGTATGGCATTCGCCCGTGCAAAAGTGCATTGGGGGAAGCTTGACGCGGAGAAGCTAATGAATGAGGGGCCGCCATAGGGTAAGGAGCATCGCAAGCCCGAACTGTACTATGAAGGTGTACTGAAGGGAGCCCGCCTTGCGGCGGATAACTGTACCAAAGACATTATATTTCCCTGAGGGCATTCGTGCCACTTTTTGTAATATGGGATTATGGCGTTTATATATTGCCTGTTTTGTTTGAACATATGTTCTTCTGTCGCGGCTGTTTATTGTATGTAAATCCCGAGAGTTGGCGATCGTAAACTACCTTTACGTATAAAGAATACGGGGTGTTCGGGATATATCTGATGCTCTTTATCCCAAAGTTGGGTCCTTTTACGGGCGTTTCTCACCACGAACCGAGCAATCAGACTATAAGGCTTTATTACTCCCACTTAGCCATAGGAATTCGAGTATGGTCGGCGCAACCCTAGTGTTCGGAAGGCGAACTAGGGCTCTATTAGGCGCTGATCATAAGACCAATCCGTCGCACTCTTGCATTTATAATGGCGTTGTCTTGAATAAATCTTTAGGGATTTTACAACCTCTTGAACAGTGACCAGCTCTCATTTGTATCATAATGATCCCATTTCGGCTTTCTCTCTTGAGGTGCTCGTCCGGCAGATCCGGGACACAATCGCAGTAGTTCTACCTGCGCTACCTTAGCCGATATAACGGAAGGAAAGGTACCAAAACATGGGAGCCGGGCTAACCCAACCAATGACCCAAGACATGATTCGGAGCTGATGCATATAGTGCTATAAGTTGGTGCGGACGACCGAGGAAAGGTGGTCGGACTTTATTGCCGTATAGTGAAGCCTCTGGCATAATCGGGCGTAAGACAAGGTGTCGATGAAAAGCGGCCGGTCGGTCGGTGTTATTTAAGTCTCGCATTGTAGTAAAATGATATGTCTATGCATCTGAGTACGATGTATGATTATGAAAAGAGGTGTTTTTGGCGGAACACATGATGGCTGGATTTGGAGGGAGTTGTCGATTGGATCAAGAATGAATCCGGAGCTGCCTTCATTTAGGGGAGGGCTCCTTGTGTGTCTGGCGATTCCACGTCACCAATCTTGTTTTGCGTCAAAGTTAGTTTGTAAAGGCAAATACTCGGAGGTAGCCGAAAGTGTCCTCTTGTGGTTGGTCAGGGCTCTGATCGGACCCTAGTAAACCCAATGTTATATCGTTGGGTATACGGACTCCTCAATTGGTGTCCGGATAGTTGGATTTGTCATATCAAAATTTTGATAGCCATGCGTGACTCGCTACTCCGGCGGCTTGTATGATTTCCATACGAGGGTGGGGTTCGCCCGATGTGTTGTATCACATGGTGTTGGCACAGTGATTGACCACGTGGAATCTAGTCGGCGTGGTTAGTCCCGTTAACATCTGATGAAATTACCGCATGGTGGGAAGGTGCCGAAGATTTATTCTTTGGCAAAGTATTTTTTGGTGATCCGTAGACAACCGTTTAGAATGATGGGCCAGAAAAATTTGGCCTTTGCCCCTAGCATATTTTTGGAGATGTTGTTTGTGGTTTCACACCTGCGGGGGTTTTATGTGTTATGGGGCCCCCGGTTTGCTATGTCCGGAGGTACTGCAATTGAGTTGCTTTGGTTAATGCGGTCGGGGGCGATCGGCCGTTCTTTTATGCTATGGGGGGGGGGCTTTTGACTAGATGCCTCCCTTCATTGTTTCCGGCACGCGACCAGCCGCTTTGTTTTGAGGATTCGGCATTCTCTATTGGTATGTTTTGCCGTCCTTCTAGGAGTACCATGGATTTCACATGGTTGATCGAGTGTGTGGCTCGGGCCGGATAGGTCTGAGCTGTTCTTTGTCCGCTGACCGGACTGTGAGTTGCTGGAATTAGCACCAGCCTTCCTGTTTTGACGCTTATGACAATTGTGCCGAGGCTTGAGGATGCTTCTTCTTTTGTCCTTCGTATTGTTTTGGACCGTACTGGTGTGTTGACATCGGGGCATGTGCCTTGAGTTCTCCTGCTTAGGTTAGGGGTGGCAGTTGTGCCGGTGTGCCCCTTTGTCAGGCGCGGTCGGGTCCAGTATCTTCGATGGCCAGGACCTTGGTCCATCTGTCCACCATCGAATCTTGGTCAGCTTTAAGCTACTGTTGCTTCCTTTGCAGGCTCTTTGCCGTGGCCATGAGCCGTCGCTCGAAGCGAGCTTGTTCCACTGGATCTTCAGGCACGCCGAATTCATCATTGCGAGCACTTGCCTCGTCCTCGAAGAAGCGGTATAGTTGTCCCTCTCCAAGTATCCCAAAGTGGCTAGTTCGGCCTTGAAAAGGCAAGCCGACTAGATCTTGGCGCCATCCAGTTATTTTCAACTTTTGGGCGGTATTCCTGTGGCGGGGCTTGGAGGCGCCGGCAGCGCTCATGCTTTGCTTTTCCCCACAGGGGATTATCCTCCGCTGCCTCATCGCCATTGGTTTCCTTGAGTGTCCGCCATGTATATATAATGGGGATAGGCGGCTATCCACCGCCGGTGGCGGTGGTTCCTGTGATTCTCCTGCATCGTCGTCCATACCATCGATGTCTTGAGTCAAAGTCAATCGCGTCGGTTAGATCATCGACCGTGGCAATGAAGTGGGTGGTGGGTGGGCAAAGAATTCCTTCGTAAATGCACTTCCCACTCTTGCAGGACATAGTTCGCCAAGAGCCTCCCCGACAAAGAGAGAGACTTTAATGAGTCCAGCATGTCGCCAAAGGGCGAGTGCTGGAAGATATCCGCAGCGGTGAACTTCATTACCGGAGCCCATCCTGGCCCGACGAGCTCGGGAGTGTGCGGACTGGAACCAACGTCCGGAGACGAATCCGAGGGTCCGGATTCGCAGGCCATCACAGGGGTAAGGCCCGTGTTCGGCTCCACGGTCGATGAGTGCGTGACCTGCGGGGCGGGGTCCAGCCTCCCGTCCTTGGGCAATGCAGCCCGCTCCAGATTTAAGTCTGAGGCTACCGCGGGGGTGACACCCCGAGCTTTGTTCGACAGCAGGTCTAAGCCGTGCTCGTCGTGACTGTCCGGTGGTCCTGGCATAGGCCCGAATCCGTCGAAGATCCAGTCTCCGCGGATATCCGCCGTGCAGTTCAGGTTTCGACCCGATCTGGTGGCTAAGAGGCGTGGCTATCGGTCTGCTCCAGATGGCCAAGCGAATTAGCCCTTGAGGCAAAGCCGCCAGACACGAAGATCTGTCACGGGAGAAAAGTCTGCATACTGGACAGCATTGTTGGCGGTGGTTGAAAGAGCCATCGAGCCCCGACAATGACGACCAGAGGAACTCTCAATGAAAGCACCAATGTTGGTGTCAAAAGCAGCGGATCTCGGGTAGGGGGTCCCGATGCGTGCGTCAAGGCGGTGGTAACGGGGAAGCAAGGGACACGAGATGTTTAACCAGGTTCGGGCCCTCTCGATGGAGGTCAAACCCTACTTCTGCTTGATTAATATTGATGATATGGGTAGTACACGAGTAGATCTACCACGAGATCGTAGAGTCTAAACCCTAAGAGCTAGCCTATGATGGTATGATTGTAATTGTGATCGGCCTTCTAAGGACCAACCTCTCCGGTTTATATAGACCTTTGGAGAGGGCTAGGGTTTATGTGGAGTCGGTTACAAGGAAGGAAATATAATATCCGGATCGCCAAGCTTGCCTTCCACGCCAAGGAAAGTCCCATCCGGACACGGGCCGAAGTCTTGAGTCTTGTATCTTCACGCTTCAATAGTCCGGACGATGTATATAGCCCGGCTGTCCGGATACCCCTAATCCAGGACTCCTCGCTCCCTCCCCCCACCACACACCGATATTCGAGTCTTTGTTGGTAGGTATCAATGCCACGAGACAAACTGCACATGTCCCATCTCACGTTCCAGTAGGCCAGCCCCTCTATATATTTGACGTGGGCACACACAAATTCGATGGCACTCTTTATCGATCGCGCGCGCGCGCACACACACACACATCATCTCTCTCTTCGATTCTATGGACACCTCAAGCCGATGATACCTCCACTCTCTTCTCGTGGATCGCCCCCTCTATATATATGATATATCAAGGACTCTATTTCACACACAATGCATATGTTACATTTTTTTATTGACCCCACCCTCCCCCTCCCCCCCCCCAAAAACTCTCACGAACCCACACACTATATCTCTCTATGTCTCAGATCTCTCTCACACAACCCCACGTAGGTGGTGTACGTATACATGAAGAGAATAGGTGCACCGTGCACGTACTCATGCTTCGTGCCCAACCACACCTACGCGGGTACATGGTGGAGCTCATTTCTGTACGAAATGGCAGCCCACGTGCTAATTTGAACGCGTGAAGCGGTTGTTTACCCTCACGGTCGTGTACCACGCGTGCCGCGAAACAAAGTTCGACTTGATGCGTTGGCGCTATTTTTAAATAAAGTTATATCGCTCAATGGCACGAACACAGAATATAAAAAGATTTTTATTGAGAAAAAGGTAGTCCGCTCCACAATATACAATGGAGCCTCGCACTGGTTTGTCTCTCTTGAGTATCTCACACAAGGCTGTGGTGGCCTCTCTCTCTCTCACCGTTGGTTCTTGATCCGCCGCATCCCGTCCGTCGGCGGAAAGGGAGGGCGATGCATCATTCTCCGTTCGATGACACCGAGGCAACACGTCCGATCTGCGGCACATGCCCTTCTCTGACCAAGCTCCGGCGTGGTAGGGCCTCGCCACACTGCTGGCCTACCCTTGATATGGGCAGATTCATGCCGCCGCTCACCTATTTACATCCCGATGACCTCCAGGTATCCCCTTTGGCTTTGCTCCACTGCCCGTCTTCCCACGTTGCTGCATGTGGATCTTCCATAGTTCTTTGCCCAAAACGTAGCTCTCGTCAAACCAGACTTTCCATATTGCAATCTCGTCCTCACACCATTTTAGACAAACACAACAGTGTTGTTATCTTCCCTTAGGAGAAGGAATATGCTTCTTTTTGTCGTCGCATGTGTCATCAACTGTTATTGGCGATAATTGTTTCCTTTCTACCTCCCTTTTGCAAACAGGGCTATCCATTTCACCTTGTTGCTATTGCGACCTTTTGGTGAACTGCAGAAATCAGTTTTTATTAAAAGTGTTTTTGCAGTTACTTAAAAATGTCACCATCGGCAACGTCTCTACATTTCATTGCGACTGCACAAAGGGAGATTGGTTTTGCTCTATCCTCCTCATCCAACTCTGAGCCTAATCTTCTCCAACTAGTTAGTCTTAAGAGAGACTGCAAAGGTGACCGGCTTCTATTTGTGTGTTTATTGTTTCATCAACAATCATCTATTATCATAATCACACTTAATATCTTTGGAGCAGGGACACTCGGCTCTATTTTAGTGGAACTGCACAAAATGATTGGAATGTTGCATGCTCCAGACAGCTACTTTTTTTTCCCAACATGCCTTGTTGATTTAGACAGAGCTGTGCGGATGTTGCTGACAATGAAAGCATGGATCAATTTTAATTTAACACCTTCTCACAACTTTTTCTTCAGTTGTGATGTAAATAATAGCTCTAATTAGCAAGGAAGTTAGTTTTTATTGTTTCTGAAAGAGCATCAATGGCAAGACACACGAAACAAAAGCTGAAAGCTCACACCATTGTACAATTTCATGTCGCTGGAAAATTATTTGCATAGTACGTCAATTATGTAAACAAATACTGGAAGTTTGATAGCATTGCCAGAAGCCTCTTCGGCATCCGGGTCCATGTGCCATGCACAAAATTATACTCCTTCGTTCCTTAATATTTGTCTTTTTACAAATTTCAAATGGGCATATTTTAGAGTGTAGATTCACTCATTTTGCTTCGTATGTGTACTCCCTCCGTTCCTAAATATTTGTCTTTCTAGAGATTTCAACAATTGACTACATACGGAGCAAAATCAGTGAATCTACACTCTAAAATATTTCTATATACATCCGTATGTAGTAGTCCATTTGAATCTCTAAAAAGACAAATATTTGAGTAGTCACTCGTTGAAATCTCTAGAAAGACAAATAATCCGGAGTATATTTAAGAACCGAGGGGATAATGCACAGCCGCATGGGAGACTCAGACCAGTCGTTGCGCCACATTAATAGTGAGTAATGAGCAGTCAAATCATAAGCCCCACCTTTCCCACTGTAAGTTGCTCGGAAGAAGCAACCATCAATACGCTCTTCTTTGAATCCGCTCATACTACTCCATCCATCACTTTTTATAGAGCGCGCTTCAGAAAAGAGAAAATCTAAGGACCAAGGCGACTAGCGGTCGGCCTGAAAAATAGCATTGATAGTTATAGCACGGCGTCTATTACTAGAGGAAATAATGCGTACACACACATGCATGCAAGGCTTCCACCCGGGTAGACACATGCATGCACGTACTCACTCCGTAGTACTACATCGAGAGAAAATTGCGGTTACTACGACCTAATTAATTGAGCATTAAACCGAACGCATCTAAAGTCTCTCTGGTGGTGGAAATGCATTGAGAGAAATGCATCATAATGAAGCGCCTCAGAAAACTGTGACGGAGGGAGGAGTAGTATGAAGGTGCAAAACCAAATGCAGCGTATGGCGATCGGTCAGCGCACCTCGTCTTGGCATATCAGCGACATGTGGGACGGAGTGTGAGCAAACCGATCTCAATTGATGGCAAAATGGTCAACCGCCATTCCTTGAGAGAGGCGAGGAGCGAGAACACACAGACGGGCTCGCACGGAGGCCAAGATATATTCGAGCATGGTTGATCGATATCATCATTACATGTTGGGCTACCGTTTTCGCCCTTCTCCGGAATAAATGTTTACTTTATCAGAGATTAAGAAAATAAGAGTACAGGCTCCACCATGTGGTTCTAGTAGTAGTACTACTGTACTACTAAACCTTAGCGCTTGGCTCTTCGCCTCTTGTGAAGTCGAACAATGATGGTACTCCGCATGTTCGTACTACGATGTATGCCTCTGGCAATCTTATACCGAATGAACTGATTCATGTCCACCGCCTGGGCGAGGTACGTTGCATTAGCCAAAAGGCGTAAGCGAGCTTCACCTTGTCCTGCATGCTTCTCCTCGTTCTGTGAGTTGACGAGAACACTCGAAGAGAACAAAATGTGTTGAAGATTGCTTTATCACATATTAAAAATATAATAAGAGTGCAGACGCTCCTCCATCCGGTTCCTAGTACTAGTAAACTTTGCGCTTGGCTGTTCGCCTCTTCGGGAAGTGCAACAATAATAATACTAGTATAGTGTATGCTTCCGCAATCTGACACCGAATTAACTATTGCACGCCCACTACCCGAGTGAAGGACAGCTTGCATTAGTCAAAAGTTTCTCCTTGTCCTGCGGAGCCATCAGCGCGCAAGCTTCTCCCCGCCCTGCAAGCTTCTCCTTGTTGTTAAAGCAAGTTGACGCGACATAGCAAAGTAATGCTAGTCCATACTGCCTCCTCTCCGGTTAATATGGCTTAATTTCAAACGAGATAAATACATTGTTTGTTGCTGTATATTTGTAAAAAATACGTCAAGGATTCTTCATAATACGCCTATGCGCCTAATATATACATTTTCCTCGGTGTTTATACGGTCACTAGCTCACCCTGGCTGAGTATGTGTGTGCATGCACGTGTAGGTTGAGCACTTGAGCATGAACGTGTGTGTTCCGTCTTGTGCTCGGACCTGCATGCATTAGGGCGTCGTAGCGCATTTTACGTCCCATGCGTGTATGCAGGTTCATGCGTATACACGCTGTCGGGTGTACTAGAGTAGGGTACCCTAGTATCCCGAACTCGCAGACGGCAAAATACGACACCAGCCGGGCAAGGCTTGCGGGTGACCGCCGAGGTCCTCCGTGGTTCCTTCGAGCCATTCAAGAACAAAAGTATTCAGGCCAAGGAGACAAAGGCCCGGCAAGAGGAGCTTGCCGGAAGGCCAACCAAGGCATCAAGATCCATTCAGAACAAAGTATTCAAGCCAAGGAGACAAGACCCCGGCAAGAGGAGCTTGCCGGAAGGCCAACCAAGGCATCTCAAGGAACTTGCCACGCGCCGCCACGCCAGTCTCCGACAAGGCCTGTGTGAGCGACAAGCTTCCAGGACGCGACAAGACCACGATCACTGCAGCATGCAGCGTCATAAACCACCACTCCGTACCAGCGCTCCAAAGACATCCAACAACGTGTCGCCTCGGGACCCTTCCAGCAAGACGTGGCGAGAGGTCTGTGCAGCCAGGGTGCGTGGTAAGCGGCGCCGACAAGATAGCCATTGTGGCAGCGGTGGCGTCCCGACGGTCCTTTTTGCACTGTTTGGGCGACTTAGACGGGCATTTAATGCCTTTGTCCCCTGCCGTCGAGTTAGGGTATGATACATCGTACAAGTAGTCTGTACCAACCACATTCCCTTTTTCCATTTTTACCCTTGTCTACATTGCCACCTGTTGGAGACCCCTTGAGCATATAAAAGGAGGCCCATGTGCAACGTAGAGGGGGGTTCGGCGATTCTGCCGTAAAACACTCACGCCGGTCTCAAGTTAGCAGCTAGGGTGTCTTTGTAGCACCTCGGCGCCCCGAGCAAGAACTCAATATACTCAGACATGCAAAGAAGTAGGAGTGTTATCTCTCACGGAGAGCTCAAGCCGGGTAACTGCTCGTGTTTCGCCTCGATGTGCTCTTAGTGCGACCTCAGCCCCCCGCCGAAGCGATAGGGGCTCGGTCCGGCTGTCCCATAGGTGTTCGAGATCAGTTTCGACATCTTTGGCGCGCCGGTAGGGGGCATCGAGGTTGTGTGAACTCTGATCCGGCGCTCACACGAAGCTAGATCTTTCATCTTCTTTCATCGACATGCCACCGAAGAAGAAGGCTTCGGCAGCTGATCCGTCCTGCTGCCGATCCCACCGCCACCGGAGCAAACGGGTGGTGGGTAGACGCCGCGGAAGAACGGACGCCGACGAGGGAGCCCATACAAGGTTGCGTAGGGTCCAAGGACAAGGCTGCGCAGACCTCGGCGTCCAGACATTCACCGCGCCCATCTCAGGAGGCGCGGGACCGACAACGTCATGGTATTCAGAGTGCCATACGCTCGTTGGGCCAAGATCGAGCTGGTGGATCTCGGGATGCTCAAGACCAACATGCACGCCAACATCTTTGGCGCTTAGCGAGGCACGGTCGCTCAGTCAGACAACGCTTCCTTCTAACATAGTTAGAAGTCCGAGCATATCCGCTCCTCGCGCCGTTCGCCATCGCCGCCCATCACTCCAAAGCAAGCTTTGGCGCGAGCTCAACTGCTTCCTAGATTACCCTCCAACGGCAGACAAGATCGATGAATGGAGGTCCACCATTCGTAGTCTCATCGGCTTCGCCAACGGCGACACTACATGATAGCTCTTAGTACATTGCTGCCGCGGCAAGACTGCCAGGCACGAGCCGATGGCGACGAAACCCGTGGAGGTGCAACCACCATGCACTCTCCACCCCGAAGGCCAAGATCGCCTACTCGCCAGATTCACCTCGACAGCGACTCCACCGCATCGTCAGATCCGCGAGCTCGTCGCGATCAGCGCCAAGTTCTTCACGAACGACAAAGAAGAAGACGCCGACTCGCGCCGAGCGACGAAGAGAAGCGCGGCGTCAATCAGACCACGCTGCTGGGCCCTTCCGTCGACATGCATGCGCCAGGGAACCAGCGACTGCCATACGCGGTAGGTTGCCCTGCGTTCACCCGTGAGCTTTGGCAAGTCCAGTGGCCCAGCACGAAGAATTTCAAGCCAGATGTACCAAAGAAGTACGACGGCAAGTTGCATCCGTCGGAGTTCCTCAGCATCTACACCATCGCGGTGCAAGCTGCCGGGGGGCGAGACAACAAGATCCTGGCCAACTACTTCCCACTGGTGCTCAAGCCCAATGTCGATCTCCGCTCATGCACTTGCCGGACAACTCCATATCCTCCTCAAGTGCACCTATACCATCAGTTTGTTTCGGCGCTTTACAGCGGTCACAAGCCGATGGCCAAGAGAGCTTAACCTTCATCTCGCCGCCTGTAAGGAAGCGAGAGTCCCTGCGTAAAGTACATTCAGAGATTCAGCAACGTACAGCACAACATCCCAGATATCCACCTGCGCGTTGATAATCGTTGGCGTTCCATCGTAACGCGCGAAACCCGTAGGGATGCGGAGGAGATGGCGATGTGCAAGATCAGGGACATCGGTGAGCTATATGCCCTGGCCGACAAGTGTACGCGTCTTGAGGAAGGAGGAAACTCCCCGGAGAGAATGCGTATGTGAGGATCCGGAGAAGCGAGGAAACTGCCCCGGCAAGGAAAAACCGGCGGCGGAACAACATGAAGAAGAAAGGCAAACAAGTGCTAGTTGTTGAGCAGTCCGGAAACGGAGGTGGCGCCAAGAAAGCCAAAGCTGGAAGCTCCGGCGAGGAGGTATGGCGATCGCCGACAAGCGATAAAGACCAACAAGCAAGATCTTGCAAGATCCACCGCACCAAGGGCCATGACCTCCAGAGTCTGTAAGAAGGTCGGCAGCTTGTCGAGCAGCGTAAGGCTGAGTACGGCTGCACGACAAGGAGAAGGCCCAGGAAGGTGCCGAGAAGCCGGCAAGAAACGCCCCGCCGAGGAGGACGCCAAGAAAAGCCAAGCAGCGGCAAGGAGACAGACCTCCTTGGCCGCCGACAAGGATGAAGATTACGACGACGATGAAGATATGGATGATGACGAGACCGATGAGCAGGAGTTCCAGAAAGCCCACGAGAGGTCCTGGCGTTGGGGCGGTGCTTCTCTGCATACTTCACACCGCCAGCTCAAGCAAGGTGCGGGAAGTCAATGCGGCAGAACCACCCGCTGAGTCACGCGCAAGCCCTTCGAATGGTCCAAAGACGCCTATCATCTTTGATATTGAGGACCACCCGGATCACATAACTGGCGGTCGGGTGCTTTGCTGATCTTGGTTTCACCAACTATCCATAACCTCAAAGTCACTAAGATGCTAGCTTGATCGGCGGGCTGGCTTGAACCCGATCTCCTCTCACGGTACTCGAAACTCCAGATCCCCACGATGGCGAAGCTCGAAGAGACCGGCACATTCCAAGGAATCTATCCGGGAAGGAGCAAGCCGAAAGGAAAGATCACGTTGCCGGTGACATTTGGCAGCGAGTTGAACTTCAGAACTGAGAGGGTCACTTTTGATGTTGCTGACTTTCCATTGCCTTACAATGGGATAGTCGGCCGGCCAGCACTCGCCAAGTTCATGGCGGCCTCTCACTATGCATACAACATTCTGAAGATGCCAGGCCCAATAAGTGTCATTTCTGTCCCTGGCGACAAGAAGGATGCTCTTATCTGCGCCGACAAGATCTATCGGGAAGCAAAGAGCTGCCGCATTGCACCGCAAGTCATCAAGCTCCCGGGCAAGAAGAAGACCAAGTCCGCAAGAGCTCGATGCCCACTCCGGCAAGCGCATCTCCTCTTCGGAGTGCTGCGCTACCGCCGAGGACGCACTCCATCGGTGCTCCACCGCAAGTGTAAGAAGACAATGGCAGCTCCACCGCAACCAAGAAGGTGCTCACAGGAGGACGGCATCGGTGGTACTCTTCCGCCATCGGCCACTCTCGACCCTAAATAGGAAAGCTGGCCGTTGCTCTCAAGGGCGCATGGTCGACGTGTTTGCATGGCAACCGTCTGACATCCCCGTGTTCCCAGGAAAGTAATCGAAAGCACCATCTTGCCGCTTCATCCTCATCGCGCGGCCCGCCAAGCTGCGTAAAAGTTAGGAAAGCAGTGGAGCGCCAAGAATTCATCGCAGAAGAAATCAAGAAATTGGAAGCAGCGGGCCTTGTCGAGGAGTGCTCCATCCTACGTGGTTGGCCAACTCCAGTAGTCGCCAAGAAGGCAAAGCGGAAATGGAGGCTTTGTATCGACTTTACCGATGTCAATAAAGCTTGTCCCAAAGACCCATTTCCCTTGCCGCGCATTGACCGCATTGTTGACTCCACGGCGGATGTGATTTGCTTTCTCATTTCTTGATGCATACTCGAGATACCATCAGATCTTCATGGCGTAAGAAGAGGATGAGGAGAAGACCGCATTCATCACTCCCATGTGGCACGCATCGCTTCGCACGGATGCCTTTCGGTTTGAAAAATGCTGGTTCAACATTTGCAAGGGTAGTCCACGACGCTTTTGAGCCGCAGAAATGCACAGAAATGTGGAAGCCCACATGGATGACATAGTGGTCAAGAGCAAGGACAAAGGCGACTACGATTCAAGATTTAGACGAAACCTTTGCAAATCTGGGCGCAAGATCAACCTCAAGCTCAACCCCGAGAAATGTGTGTTTGGAGTCCCCTCCGCAAGCTTCTCGGTTCTTCGTCTCGGTGGGGAATTGAAGCCAATCCCGACAAGATCAAGGCCATTGAATGCAGATTGGAGCACCAAAGCACGCCAAGGATGTACGAAGACTCTGCCGTTGCAGTAGCTTCTCTCAAAGCAGGTTTATCTCTAGGTTCCATTGATGCTACCATGCCATTTTTCAAAATATTGAAAAAGGCAGGTCCAATGAAATGGACTCGAAGCGGAGGCTGCGCCGCAGACTTAAAGAGATACTGTCCTCCACTCCAACACTTGTCGCACCTAAGCCACAAGAGAAGTTGCTTTGCTATATATAGCGGCAACCAATCAAGTGGTTAGTGCTGCGTTAGTAGTGGAGAGGGAGGCGGATGATGAGCCAAAGCAACCACGGCAAGATGCATCCAAATGGCGACAAGCGGGGGACTTCACCGCAAGCTCGTCCCTATAAGGATGGATTCACATGGCGCTGCGTGAGAAGATGCAAAAGAATGGTGCAGCGCCAGCTTACTTTGTTAGTTCCCTTCTCAGGGGGCTAGGTCAAGGTACTGCGTGCGTAAATTGCTTTTCGGCCTTCTCATGGCCTTTCGAGAATGCTGCGCCATTACTTCCAAGCACATGAGATCACAAGTCGTCACTGCTTTTCCGGCTGAAGAGGATACTGCCAAAATCCGTAAGCAACAGCAGGATTGTCGAAAGTGGGCATCGAATTGTCAAGCTTTGGCCTCAAGTTTGAGAGCACTTCAACTATTCCAGCGCAGCATTGGCGGAGTTCATAGCGTAATGGACGCCAACGCAAGATGAAGAAATTCCGTGAGACGCAGCATCCCTTCAAGGAAGCAAGCAAAGAGTGGCTGATGTACTTTGATGATGCCTTCTCGGCTGCATAGGCGCCCGGTAGCGTGCATTTGTTGCACCCACGGAGAGCACCTCAAGTAATGTAGTCAGTATGCACTTTCCCAAGGAGCAAGCAACGAACAATACCGCAGAGTATGAAGGTTTGCTTGCCGCCCCGTGGATCGCAGCAGACCTTGGGATCAAGAAGCTCATTGTCGTGGTGACTCAGTAGCTTGTCGTCCGCCAAGTGAACAAGAGTTATCGTAGTCCGCTGATGGAAGCTTACGTTGATGAAGTGAGAAAGCTAGAAGAGCACTTTGACGGCCTACTGAGATGGAACATGTTCCAAGAGCTCGGAATCTACATTGCCGATGGCTTCCATCGAAGTGCGCCCGCACTTAAATTACCCAATGGAACCAGGGATCTTTGTGCTCAAGCTGACTCAACCATCTCAGAATGCGCCATCAACCGGACAGAAAGCAAGAAGAGGAAGTTGATTTCGGGTGACTATCTTCCGCAGAGCTCCCCGGCCGCCGCCAAGAAGGTCCACAAGATCAACGCCAAAGTGCCGAGGAGCATCTGCTCCGACAAGCCCTAGGGTTTGTTCCGTTGAAGCAAACGCTCCCAACAAGTTTTTGCTCTCGCAAGCTTGCCGGGAACATCAAGCTCGTGAGCCCAGTTCTGCCGCCAGAAGCGGATGTTCCCGGTGAGTAGCGTATGTGCCTTTAGTCCTTGTTGTCGAAAGCCGCAAGCTCCAAAGATGGGCACAGCAGATTGTCCATTTCCTTCAGACAGGAGAACTTCCCGAAGAGCAAGAAGAAGCAGAAAGAGTAGCCCGGCAGTCAAGTATGTACCAGTTTATTGACAACACACTGTACAGAAGAAGGCTCAACGGCGTGAAATTGAAGTGTATTCACCGGGAAGACGGACAAAAGCTATTGGCAGAGATACTTGGAGGCATATGTGGTCACCACATTGCGTAAGAGCACTTCTTAGAAGCAAAGCGTTCCGACAGAAGGTTTCTTTTTGGCCGACAGCCCTCCGTGATGCAACCGCACAAGTAACCAAGAAGCGTGCTGTTCCATTCCAAGCGGATACACCAGCCAGCTCAAGCTCTCCAGACGATCCCTTTATCACAGCCATTTTGATGCAGGGGCTCGACATCCTCGGCCCCTTTCCCGAAGCTGTCGGGGGCTTTGAGTACTTGTGCGTTGTAATCGACAAGTTCACAAAGTGGCCGTAAGTGGAAGCGATGAGGAAGGTGACAGCCGCAATCGGCAGCCAAGTTCTTCGTGTCGATTGTTTGCTGCTTCAGATCCCTAATAGGATCATCACCGACAACGGCACGCAATTCCACGAAGCCGCACCTTCATGCAAAGCGTCCAAGATCTTGGCGCCAAGGTTCCTTCGCCTGTTGCTCATCCGAGAAGCAACGGTCAAGCGGAGAGGGCGAATGCGTCTTGCGCGGACTCAAGACCAGGACTTTCGGCTGTGCTGCACAAGTGCGGAAAGAAGCTCGATTGAGGAGCTGCCGGTGGTTCTTTGGTCGATCAGACGACGCCAAATCGAGCCACCGCCGAACACCTTTCGCTCTAGTCTATGGAGCAGAGGCAGTTCTCCCCACGGAACTCGTGTCACGGGTCACCTCGAGTGCTCGCTTATGATGAGCTTGAGCAAGAGCAGCTATTGCGACAAGATGGCCAGCGCTGCTCCTTGAGGAAGACCGTCTTCACGCCGCGCATGTCTGAGCTGTCGATACAAGCAAGCTTTGCACCGCTACCATAGCCGCAGTTAATGCCAGAAGTCTCGAGGAAGGCGACCTTGTTCTTCAGCGTTCAGTCCGCCAAGAATTCTAACAAGTTGACGCCAAGTGGGAAGGACCTTTCCGTGAAACGAGTCACTAGGCTCGGGCGTCATGCCTTGAGACCGAAGATAGCATTCGGTGAGCAACTCCTCGAACATTGAGCATCTTCGTAAGTTTTACTCAGAAGCCTTGATTGTCGAACCTGTTCCGGCAACCACCTTTTGTACAAGTCTTGCCGATGTTGCATGTAATCCTTTGTACAAAGCCGGGCGCAGACCCCGTGCATAAGTGAAGCTCATGTGCTCCGCTCATCTTGTCAATTTCTTGCTTTCTACTTTATTTGCATGCGTTATCTGACACTTTGTGCAGCACCTACCCCCGGTAAGCAATAACGAGCCGTAAGGCTCCATATCTTTATTTTCTGTTCTTTCTCTCTCTCAAAGAAAGGAAGGTTCCCTCGCCCACAAGTTTGCCGGGGGGAAAGGAGAAGATAATGGTGTGGACCAAGCTGCCGCTCAAGAAGTTTCGCCTTACCGGAAGCAAACGATGTAAAAGCTAAGTTGCTAAAGTTTGAGCAATCAGTTTTAAATTTTAAGTTATCTTCCTCGAACGACCTTGCCTTGTATATGGAAAACCACGTCGCGGAGGAACCAACTTCGTAGCTAGTTGCGCCCTTACTTTTTTCGAGTCCGCTCAACAACTTAAGTGAGCTGCGACAAGTTGCGACAAGGTTTCTTGTCGGATGGCGGCACCGCCAAAGAAGTGTCGACGTCCACTTTTCGACTCAAATGACTAAGGTACCTGCGTCGGCAAGTTCCCTAAAAGCGTAGGGCAAAAACATACAAAGGAAGGAATCAAGTAAAGGAAATAACATAAGCAATCTCTACCCAAAATAGAGTCATATTACAAGATAGCTTATCACAGCTCTAACCGATTGTTCTCATAACATGACCAGCAGCGACAAGGAAAAGAGAAAGCGGGCGGCCTAATCTACGCGATCGCCCTCAGCCCTCTTGATTCCGCTCACCTTGTCCACAATGGGTGCGACAAGGGTCTAGAGCGCTCGAGATCAGCATCCGTGACAAGGTCCCGAGGGCGTTGGTGAGGTTGAGGCTGGGTTGCGAAGGCCACCTTCATCGCCACCTTTTGAAGAGCTCCACAAGAGATCTTACTTGCGCGACTTCGTCGCCAGCTGCTTTGGGATCTTCTCCCGGAGGTCTGGAGGGCCGTCGCCACGCCTTTGAAGAACAAGCTGAGCTTGGCGCCGGGTCGAGGTGCTCGTCGGAGGGATATCCAAGGTCTTCCATCCCAGTGTGACTCCACATCGATGGTCAAGGGCAACATCGACGAGACCCTCGGTCCAGTGCTCCACATTCTCCCCGAAGCATTCTCGAAACAAAGAACACTACGCCAGCAGCGCCTCGTCGGCCTTGATCTGCCTCCTCGGCGCCGTCCAGCTGTCTTGGTCAAAGTAGCCAGCTTCAACTCAAGATCTGCATTGGAGTCCTTGGCGGCGCTAAGCTCTTTGCCCCTATCGGCGAGACGACCCTGCAGCTCGCCAAGGGTGTAGGCGTCCTTCTCACGCTCACGCTTGAGCGCGGCAAGATCCTCGCTGCTCGCCTTGAGATCGGCCTCCAGCTGCGCCACTTTCGTCTCCAACTCCTTGGCGGCCTCGGCAGCTGCGGCAGCGTCCTTCGCTTCCTTGAGAGTCCCGCCTAACGTCTGCTCGCGCGTGGCAAGCTCCTCCTCGTGGCTGTCAAGATTGACCTTCTGCTGCACCAGCTCGCCTTCCTGCGCGGACAGCTTCTCGGCAGCAAGCCACTGTTGCTCTTCAACCTCAGCCTTCTCAAGGAGGAAGGCTTTCCGCTCATCGGCAAGTTGCTCCTGCTCCTCCGCCAAGGACCGAAGAGCTTCTTGGTGGAGGCCTCGGAGCTCCTCCGCGCGCTTCTCGATGTCCACGCCCGCCTTCGCGACAAGCGCTTCTCGGGATGCCAGCTTGGCTTGTCGGGCGAGGTAGAGCGACAGCAGCTTCCGCAGTAGCTGCTCCTCGGGCTCGCCATCGCCGCTTTCGGCGCGTCAACCAGCGTTAGCCAGCGGAGGCGAGCAACTCTTCGTCGAAGGTTTCTCCTTCAATCCGGCACCACAGAGCTCGGCGCCCGTGGAGTTTGATGAAGACGCCCGTCGCCGCCTTCAAGTAAGCGCCCGGCTGGGCTCTTGAACTGATCTTTGCTTGCAAGCCGCGGAGGGATCGGCGGTCGGCGCAGCCTCGACACTCCTGCGGCCTCGGGGCCGTCCCGGTCACGATCGCCGGACCCCTCGCCAGCTCCTGCGGCGACAGCCTTGGCGGCCTCTTCGCCGGCGGGTTCATCAGCGCCGGCTCCTTCTCCGGCGACCTCGGTCTCCATCGGCTCCGTGGCAGATGGACTGGACGGCGATCGGAAAAGGAAGAAAAAGTCAAGCAAATATTCAAAAAGAAGATCGAAGAAGAAGAATCCAAGGAAGTTTTCAAGCAAGAGGATTACCTATACTAGGATCTACATGCGCTTCTTTGCCGGAGAATCGCCCTGCCGAGAATTCTCCCTTGTCAAGAATCATCCCTTGGCGGAGTAATCGAAGCAGTGACGCTTGTCGGGGCGGCTTCCGCACTCCCGGTGAGGCTGCTCTGCTCCTACACAAGCCAACAAATGATATCGGCAAAGAAGAAGCACCCAAAGCGCCGCTTAACAACAGGAAGTAAACCATGCACTTCTGGGCTGCACCTTTGGGGCTGCTTTGTAGAATGGTTGCCGGGTCCGGCAAGGTGATCTCGGGCGCACCCCCTGCTGTCGCGGTGGGATCGTCCTCGATGACAATCACCGGGACCTTGGCTCTCTTCGCCGCTCTCTGGGCCAGAGTCCTGAAAAGGAATGGATTCAGAGCCAAGCAAATCAGATACAAGACAAGACAGCAAGAATTGAAGAACTACAAGTACAATGCCTAAGATTCTTACTCTTCTTCTTCCTCGCTTCGGAGCTGAGCGCGGAGAGGTCAAGTTCCGCCCACCGCCGGGCGCGACAAGACGGAGGAGAAGGGTCCCTTAGGCGCTTACGGGAGGCGGCGGTGGTCCGGAGGGCCCGCTCCGGCTTCTTCTGAAGGGCGTGAGAGTGCTCCATGCAACAAAGTGCTTGCCGCGCAGTAGAGCACGCCGCACGCGCGGCGGGCTGTTGTCCTGCCTGCCTCGCCCCGCTTACGCCTCCCTGCCCCGGAGACGCCTTCTCGGTGGAGCTGGGGCTCCGCTATGACGAGCTGCTTGAAGGTGCTGCGAAGGTGGAGGGTCAATCTCGACGACCGCTCACGCCCTCGGCGGGCTCGCTCGACTTCAGCTTCAAGCCCGGCAAGCTCTCCCTCGCCGCAAGCTCTTCCTCATCGGCAAGCTCCCACGCCGACAAGGCTTGCCGCCTCCCGCTGCCTCCGCCTCCTCCACGGTGAATCCAAACTTACGCTGCGGCAGCTGCCCGCCCTCTTCCACCCTGGTATGGCGATCGCTGCATCTCCTCCTCGGTGGTGTCGTGAGTGAGGCCCTTCTCGTTTCATCGAAGGACCGGCACTTCTACCAGGCCGTCGAAGAACTCCTGCACGACGACATCTGCAGGCTCTTGCCAAGTGGGGACGATTCCGTGTGAATCGCACAACAGCATCATTGCACGGATGCGGTCGAGCGCGGAATTATTGCACAGCGGAACGACACCCCTCGGCAACTTGAACGCTTCCGGATGTTGAGAGTCATACTTGAACAGCTCCTGGAGCATCGCGTTCAGTTCCAGGATGGTGAAGTTGAAGTTGACGCCCGGGCGCAGCCTCATGATATCTGCCGCGTTCTGGAACTCCCAGGCGGGTCTCCTCCTCTCTGCAAGGCGTCGCGCGAAGAAAGTCTGCTCCAACGGGCGCCACTGGTGAGCTCCGGCAAGCCCGAGGCGTAGGATCCGGGTGACGGCGATCTTCAGCCTACCGTCTTAAAGGGGCCACGTTGCTCCAATCATTGCCGCGTGCTCACGGGGCTTGGCGCAGGCGGTGAACGGCTGCGGGTCCTACTCGGCGATCCAAAGCACCAATCTGCCCTCCACTCATCCCACTTGCTGCGGAGTTCTCCCTCCGGATAAGCTTCTTTCTTGCGGTCCTCGAGATCCAGCGATTCCACGGATAGGGGCTCTCCTCTCTCGACTCGGGGCATTAAGAAATGGCGGAAAAGAGCTACATTGGGATGGACTCCGACAAAGTTTTCGCAGAGATGTGCGAAAACTGCCATGGTCAGAACAGCGCGAAGAAAGGATAGCCATTCGGAGCCAGTTCCGAAGCAGCGGCGGGAGTACCTTCGATGTGCGGATGCGCTCGCGTCTCCGTCGACCAAGAGGTAGTAGTTCTCCTCAGCTCCTTCAAGGCGGCTGAGGGGAAAAGTTGCCCGCTCCTTCGCAGCGCCAGCTGCGCCTCGGCCGACTTCCACGACCTTCCGGCTTTCGAGCCATGGCGGAGGTGGTGAGGGAGATCGGCGGCGTTAGTGGTGACGGTGGCGATGAGGCGGGCGCTGCTCTCTTTCAACTTCGGGAAGAAGGGGGCGGCGGAAGTTTTCGAGATTGGAGCAATAACCGCGAGATGGGCGTGCCCTCGCTTCCCCTGCTTATAAAGAGGGAGGGGCGGACGTTTAAGCCCTTCCGAATAAATAAACCACCCGCGATCTCTCCCCACGACGCCGCATTCAACCTGCGGCTGCCTGGAGGGCGGGTGGGTCCGGGAGTGAGTTACAGCCGTAATCCCAGCCGCGTGCCCGTGCCTGTTTTGGGCCTGGCCCAACAAGCGCTTCGGCTGCAGTGTGTGGCCTAGGCCGGGGCTTCTGACCGATTGTACTAGAGTAGGGGTACCCTAGTATCCCGAACTCGTGCCTGCAGCGTCGCATGACACCCAAGGAAAGGCTTGCCGGGTGACCGCCGAGGTCCTCCGTGGATCCTTCGGAGCCATTCAAGAACAAAGTATTCAGGCCAAGGAGACAAGGCCCCGGCAAGAGGAGCTTGCCGGGAAGGCCAACCAAGGCATCAAGATCCATTCAGGAACAAAGTATTCAAGCCAAGGAGACAAGGCCCCGGCAAGAGGAGCTTGCCGGGAAGGCCAACCAAGGCATCTCAAGGAACTTGCCGCGACGCGCCACGCGTCCCGACAAGGCCCGGTGAGCGACAAGCTTCCGGACGCGACAAGACCACGACCGCGGCAAGGCGCTTGCCGCGGCAAACCACCACTCCGTACCCGCGCTCCAGCACATCCAACAACGTGTCGCCCTGGGACCCTTCCAGGCGCACGTGGCGAGAGGCTGTGCAGCCAGGGGTGCGTGATGGCAAGCGGCACTGACGGTCCCTTTTTGCACTGTTTGGGCGACTTAGACGGGCATTTAATGCCTTTGTCCCCTGCCGTCAGGGTTAGGTATGATACACTGTACAAGTAGCTGTACCAACCACATTCCCTTTTTCCATTTTTACCCTTGTCTATGTTGCCACCTGTTGGAGACCCCTTGAGCATATAAAAGGAGGCCCATGCGCAACGTAGAGGGGGTTCGAAGGATTCGAAGCCAGAAAACACTCACGCTCGGTCTCGTTAGCAGCTAGGGTGTACTGTAGCACTCAGCGCTCCCGAGCAAGAACTCAATATACTCAGACATGCAGCATGAGGGAGTGTTATCTCCTAGGGAGAGCTCAAGCCGGGTAAGCGCCTTTGCTATTACCGCCTCGATCTGCTCTTCGTGCGACCTCCGCCCCCCGCCGAACCGAAAGGGGCTCGGTCCGCTGGTCCCATAGGTGTTCGAGGATCAGTTTCCTCGACACACGTAGGGGGAGTACATGTAGGGGCCACTAAAGGAGCAGTCAAATCACACAGTAAGTTAGTCGGAAGAAGCAACCATCATTTCGCTGTTCAATGACACGTACGCAATATAAAATGGTTGATATGGATAGAAAAATAAAACCACTATGTATACACTAGCAGGAGCCTAAGCTGCAAGCCTGCTTGCTTGGCTTGCTCTCTTCACAAGCATCAAACGACGGTGGCCACACCGCTGGTCACATATGTGGCCTGATCCTGCAGCTGGGGGAAGGGAACAATATTCTGCGTAGACGCGGTCGACGTCAGCGAGGGAGAAAATCCATAGTCGGTGTGTCCCAATCGGGGGTCACCGCGGTATGGGCCGATGCCGCGTCCCAACCGCCCTTCTAGCTACAGCCCGACGTCCCAGGTAGTCCATCTTCCTTTTGAGCCGGTTTGCTCCATCGCCAAGAGGCTCCCACGTAGCTCCATCTCCATGTCGATCTTTCTCTACTTCTACGGCTTCTACTTGTGATGAGTTTATGTCTCATGAACTAGTGCCAAGATACTATTATTCTAATCACACTTCTTGAATATCTTTGCCATCAGGGATGCTCAGCTCGATTTTAGTGGAACTGCACAAAAGCATCGTATGATCCGAGGGTGCCAGCCGTCTTTCCTTCGACAGGTTCTACCTGGCCAGTAAATTAAATCATGTTTAGGGTTTAGGGTTTGAGTCGTAGTGACCCCATCAGTAGTTTTTCTTTGGTACATGCTCTCACAACTTTTGTCTTTAGTTGTGAAGTAAATATTGGCTATGATCTGTGAATCATTGAGATGCGTCAGCATGCATGTTAGTTTTCCTTTGTATTTGATGGAATGTTGTAACGGGGCAACCTTGGAGTAGGAATGAAAATGGAGTGGAAAGTTTCCGTTTTTCCGGAGAAAAAATGGAAACGGAGAGAAACCAACGTTTCGTTTCATTGGATCGAGCCATCGAGTAAAACCAACGTTTAAATCACGTCTATCGTGTTCGTGTCTCACCCTCCTCCACGGCTCGACCCCACATGGTCGCTCGGCATGCCACTCACCGCAAACTGAGTATACGATAACTTCCCCGCCTTCTTGTCGATGGATCGCGCCATGGAGTACTAGTACTACTGGAAGAGATTGACGAGTTGGGGAGGACAGCTAGCTGTAGCACGGACTCCCAAGAACTTTTTACATGCATGTTGTGGTCGGCTATTGCGATCTTTCAACGCGGAGTAGTCGCGTGCTCCAGGAAGCGGCGCGGGCGATGCTCTCTCGGCTGGCGCACCGCTTCAGTACCGGCGCCAGTGAGAGGTCGCGTCCGCTCTGGCCGGGCATGAATGCGGCACTGACCGTTTAGGGCGGGAAGCACGCGCGGGTGATGAAGAGGGTTCGGTTTGGTTAGGAGCGGCCATGGCAGCGGTCCGGCTCCCGCAAACAAGAAATGATGTACGTTAATATTGCCACATATATAATAAACAACGTAAATAATGTGCCAGTTGGACTAATATGATTGAAGATGGAGATGGAAATGGAATTTTACGTAAACACGGATGTGCATGTCTATGTCTATGTGTGTGTGCGCGACGACTCTCGCGACCTGGAAGCGGGGGCGTGTTTTTGATCGAGTTCTCTTTCTTGGTACGTTAAAAAATTGTCCGCCAGTTTTCATTTCTTTTTTCCTGGAATGCGCGTATTCTATTTAAAACCACTGCTATGGAGAGATTGTTTTACTCCATTATAGCCTCTTGTTTGATAGAGTTTCTCGCATCTCGCTCTCTCACCCTCTCCATATCAATACAAGATGACAGTGTCCACACTATCTCTCTCCTCACCGGTGGTCACAGATCCGGCCGAATCCCGTCCGCTGCGGGAGGTGAGGAGGTGCAGCGTTAACGTTATCGCCGTCGGTGATGGAGGAAGCCGATGCGCACCGTCCTCGGAGCCGGATGGCCGGGCGCGACGAAGGTCCTCTGCGCCCTTGTTCGCTACCGATCAGTGTGGGCAGATCCCCGCCCCGCCCGCCTAAGCAACATCTCGCCCACCGAGGTATAACTTCTTAGAATGGTCCAGCTCCCTGTGTCGCTGCATGCGGGTTTTCTTCTATGCGACTACTCCCCAGCTCCCCATGTATAGTAGCTAGGGTTCGTCGGCTGGTCCAACATCACCTACTATTGTAGAGGAAATGCCACTCGAAAAGTTGTCCTGATTTATGCCTCGGTGGAGGTATACATTTTGTTTCGACAAAAAGTACATGGTGGTTGTGCAGTCATTGTCCATATGCTCCTATTGCTACACGCTAATCTAATACTATCAAGTTAAATGAAGAAATGCTTTTTTTCTCGGTATCCTAGTTTAGTTCCCATCAAGATTGTCATGATGTTTACATTTGTTGGTGTACTTTTCATAATTCTTATGGACAATTGAGATGTCATTGTTAATCTTGTAAAACAAAGTAACAACACTATATCCCTTTTTATATTTTTCGAAACAAATGATGCGTATCTCCATACCGGGCATGTCTTCCTCAATTTTAGTGGAATTGCACAAAATTGGATGGCCATTGTTGTTCACCATCGTCTCCTCGCCACGTGGTTCTTCCTTCCTTGAGCTTGACTACTGAGAAGAAGCAGACCACGTTGAGGATTTGTCGAACTTCATAGGTGCCTCACCCAAACTTGATGCCAAATGGATGATGCATCACCATGATGACCTATCGATGCTCATGGTTATGCCTCATGGTTGCGTCGGCCGGTGAAGCTGATCGATTTTCAATGAAAAACAAGTTGTCTTCCATCGCTGCTCTTTGGTTGTTACCCACAAAGATGATATCCTTCGCTCGATTCACCTTGGTTGCGTTGGAGACGCAATGCGTCTTTCACGTTGGTGCAATTTTATCACACAATTGGCTATGAACCAAATGTTTCCTCGAAGAAGGATCGACGTTGGTACTAAGAGCATAAGTTTTGTATTGATTTCTAAGCCTTCTCACAACTTTGTCTCCAGCTCCCCTGTAATTTTCTTTGTCCACCTAATAACTTTGATTAAAAAATGGTGCGGACTAAAAACCCGGATGGATGTAGTAGCTCTCCATTTTTATTTACTCCGCATAGATTTGGCTGAAGACCAAGTTTAGGCCGAACACACCAAACCATAATTATTAGAGAGGGCAAACTGTACATACTCTCAAACCTTTCCGATAATGGAAATTAAAATTCTTTATTTGTACACACTCTCACACGTTTCCGATAATTTGGCGCATGTGTGGTTGTTCACTTAAGGGAGGGTAGTGTACGGCACGTGAAGGACAGGAAGTGCGACCAGGACGCGTGGATCGTTAGTTCATCGGAAGTACTCCCTGCATTCCTAAATATTTGTCTTTCAAGTGGTTTGCAATGGACTACCACATACAGATGTATATAGACATTTTTTACAGTGTAGATTCACTCATTTTGCTCCGTATGTAGTCATTTGTTGAAATCTCTAGAAAGACAAAGATTTAGGAACAGAGGGAGTAGTAGTTTTCTTCACTGGTACGTTAAATAAAGAGTTTCGTTTCGTACTTACACAATTTAAAATGATTCTTCTGGAGAGAATAAGAAAACCACTCCACTATATATTAGTCCTATACACGAGTACTATATGGACGAGCTTCATTGACTTTAGTGCTCCTGCCTTTGGGTTTATGACAGGTGGGCCCAAAATGTGGCTGGCCCACCAGTCATACAGCCAAAAGCAGGTGCAGTTAAGGCACCGGAGCTCGGTCCATACTACAGTATATATATAAGCTGGAGCCTCGGTAACTTGTTTGCTAGGGTTTGCACTCTCCACACTCTCGCCGCACTACACATATATATACACGCTGGAGGCTCAGCGTTCCTTTGCTAGGGTTTGCTATATTCACTATCTCTCACCCTCTTCACCAGATCTAAACAAGACTACGTTGTGGCCTCTATCTCTCCCACCCCCCTCACAGACAGCTAGCGAAGGTGGCGTCCGGATCCCGTCGCACCGGGAAGGGGAGGAGGTGCAGCGTTCACTCTATCGCCTTCGGCGAGGGAGGCAATCCACTGCCGGCTGCGCTTTTATCATTCACCCAAGCGCTGTCGCAGGGAGGGCTACGACCCCTTCTTCCTCACTGCCGTACGTAGTGTGAGCAGATCCGACCTCCGCCACACACCTTGCCACATCCCGATTTGACCCTAAGGTATAAGTTTCTTTGAAACCGTCATTGGTCTAGCTGCATGCTGATCTTTTTTGATTCTGTAGTCGAATCTAGGTCTTGGTTCAAAGAGGAAAGAAGGGTGCGGTGGGGTGGAGCATGAATCTAGGACGTGGTTCAATGAGGAAAGGAGGGAGGGAAAGTAGTATAGACTAGCTATCCAGCCGCTTTGTTGGTCGAAAAGGGAAAAGGGGTAGCAAAGTACACACATCTGTAAGGAACCCAACTCTTTGTTGAAAAGGGAAAAGAAAGCTGGGTGGTCGGGTAGTTTGTGCAGACTAGATTTGCCGCCCTCACATTGAAAAAAAAAAGTTTCAAAGAGAACAAATATGGGACCAACGCAGATATGTTGCTTGGCTACATACTCTGCATCACCCATTTATACGTGTGGGCATTACATGGTGCTGGCATGTCCCATGTCTCATCCACATGATCGTGCAGTGTGTTTTGAGATGTTGTGCTACTTGTATTGGTACTGTTTTAAATAAATGTTGAATTGAAGCTATTGTATTTTAAGCAATGCCACTCTCAGAATTAACTACTGAACTATTTTAAGAGAATTTCTCTGTTAATATGAATCAATGCAACCGTTTTAGAAATGCTACTGTCCTATACTTTGTTTTCCATCAAGATAAGTTAGATGCTTCTTTTGTGGCCGCATGTTTCATCCTCCTTTATTGGCAGTAATTGTTTCCTTTTTTGCCTCTATTAAATCAGGGATATCTATTCAACTTGTTGCTATAGCAAACTTAAATGTCTCACCTGGCGACTTTACTTGATT
This sequence comes from Aegilops bicornis, assembly GCA_021605145.1. NCBI lineage: Eukaryota > Viridiplantae > Streptophyta > Magnoliopsida > Poales > Poaceae > Aegilops > Aegilops bicornis. Next base: position 160,247,005 of record CM038671.1, on the reverse strand, counting down.
TTCGAATGCTTGCACAAAACGAGATTGGATTTCCTATTCGTGTTGGCAGATTCAATGCACGTGATCTTGTAAAGCGCCATGACAAAGTTGGTACTTGCCTTCATCCACATGATCATGCAGTGTGTTTTGAGATGTTGTGCTACTTGTAGTGGTACTGTTTTAAATAAATGTTGAATTGAAGCTATTGTATTGCTGTCTTTTTCCCATTAAGTAGTGAACAAAATGGGACCAACCCGGACATTATGCTTGTTGCTTTGCTACAACAAACTCTGCATCACCCCTTTATAAGTAGATGGAAGCACATGTTGTTGTTGCGCCCACTCCCCTGAAAGCAGTTTATGCTTTTTGTTAATCTAATGTCATTTGGTAAAATTAAGTAATGCCACTCTCGTAATTAACTACTGAATCTTATTTCAAAACTGCAACACTTGTTAGGGATTGGCGGGATTACCATTTTTGTGGCCGCATGTTTCATCCTCCTTTATTGGCGATGGTGATTCCTTTTTGCCTCTGTTAAAGCAGGGATATCTATTCAACTTGTTGTTATTGCGACATTTTGCTTCGCTTAATTTGGTGGAACTGCACAAAATGAGACCGGATTTCTATATATGTGTTGAGATCTCTTTTAGATCCATCTCAGGCATTGTTTCAAATCTTGGTCTTGAAAGGTCAGTACCTAGTTTCCTCAGAATTAACTACTGAATCTTAGTTCAAAACTGCAACACTTGTTAGGGATCGACGGGAGTACCATTTCTGTTAGGGATCGGCCGGAGTACATGTTTAAGAAATGTATTGTTCAGATAATGTCTCTGTTATAATATATCAGTTACAGTGTTTTACAAATGTTACTATCCTGCTTTGTAGTTCTTTCTACATTTTTAACCAAGGTATTGTTAAGATAATGTCTCTGTTAAAATGAATCAGTCGCATTGTTTTAGGAGTGATACTTTTCTGCTTTGTCGTTCTTTCTACATGTTGAAAGAAGGCATTGTTAAGATAATGTCTCGCCATTACTATGAATGAATCACACCCATTGAAAATTGCTACTCTCCTGCTTTGTTTCCCATTAAGATAAGGTAGATCAGTAGATGTTTTTCTTCTGGGAGTACAAGTCATCAACCGTTATTTCTCATTAATTGTTTCCCTTATACCTTTTCCACTTATAGGGATATCAAAATTAAAGCTTAGTTTTATTCCGACTTTGATTTTAGTTGAACTGCACAAAAGGAGCCAATGTGTCTAAGGCAAACTACTACATTAGTGGGTCCAGTTGGTCTTACCACTCTGCAGAAAGAAGCAGTCACTGTTTCCGCAACATTACACAAGGAATGATCGATAAGCTTTACGGAGTATTAGTAGACGCTGGTGACATGACTAGTCTGCAGAGATGGGTGCTTTACTTGTGGTTCGGAGGAACACTGGGCAAACAAGTGCCCAAACAAGTACCAAGAAGCCAAGGCAGGACTACAAGTCTGTCAATGTCACTCTAAGCAACAATGATGGGGCATCTGGGTATGGTAATCTATTTACCGTACTTTCAGTTTGTTAGTCCACCGATTGGTGGGTTGACAGGGGCCAATATTCATGTGTGAGCTGATCGGAGGAACACTAGCATTACATATTTTGAATGGGAAAAAGCTTGTCAAAGTTGACATTATTTTTAATATATTTGAATTGGAAAACCTTGTCAATTTTTCTGATTGATGTGAGCGTAAGACATGCATTTGATATTTTTGAGTGGGACGCCCTTTGCTATGAGCAACGCCGATCGTTTTTCCTATTCCTGTCTTCGCCTGTAAGTAAATATTTACTCTCTGAGATGCATAGTCACATGAATGTTGACTTATGTAAGATATTTTAAGAGTTTGTTCAATATTGTCTATGTAATGCCGGGCCTTGTGTTTTATTGCAAAGTCGAGCTTGGAATGTTGTGGCATGCGACATCACGAGCTGTTCACCGTGCCTCCTGAGAATAATGCTTCGTATTGTTTTTCATGTCGATCTAATGCCAGTGATTTTCTTGTTAGGAAGATCATCCTCTTCTGTTGTTTCCGTGCTTAAGAAGTTCATCATCTTATGTTTCATTCATAGCCTATATCACAAGTCGGGTAGGTTAGACGTGAAACCATATGATCTTCCGACCAACTCATCATCTTAGGCCGTGACATGGGAATTATCGTCAAGCTAGTTTTCATCATGCTCATATGATTCGTGTTCGTTACTTTGATAATTTGATATGTGGGTGGACCGGTGCTTGGGTGCTGCCCTTCCTTGGACAAGCCTCCCACTTATGATTAATCCCTCTCGCAAGCATCCACAACTACGAAAGAAGAATTAAGGTAAACCTAACCATAGCATGAAACATATGGATCCAAATCAGCCCCTTACGAAGCAACACATAAACTAGGGTTTAACCTTCTGTCACTCTAGCAACCCATAATGTTCTTATTACTTCCCAATATCTTCCCCTAGGCCCAAATAATGGTGAAGTGTGATGTAGTCGACGTTCACATAACACCACGAGAGGAGAGACAACATACATCCCATCAAAATATCGAACGAATACCAAATTCACATGATTACTTATAACAAGACTTCTCCCATGTCCTCTTGGAACAAATGTAACTACTCACAAAAGCATATTCATAATCAAGATCAGAAGAGTATTAATTATCATTAAGGATCTGAAAATATAATCTTCCACCGGATAAACCAACTAGCATCAACTACAAGGAGTAATCAACACTACTAGCAACCCACAGGTTTTGGGACCAAGATCGAATACAAGACACGAACTAGGGTTTGAGAGGAGATGGTACTGGTGAAGATGTTGATGGAGATCGACCCCCTCTCGATGAGAGGATCGATGGTGATGACGATGGCAATGATTTCCCCCTCCTAGAGGGATGTTTCCCCGGTAGAACACCTCCGCCGGAGCCCTAGATTGGCTATGCCCAGGTTCCGCCTCGAGACGGTGGTGCTTCATCCCGAAAGCTTCCTCTTGATTTTTTTCCAAGGTGAAAGACACCATATAGCCAAAGATGGGAACCGGAGGCCTGCTAGGGGGGCCACAAGGTCGGGGGGTGCACCTAGGGGGTAGGGTGCGCCCAGGGGGTAGGCCACGCCCTCCACCCTTGTGGCTGGCTGGTGCCCCCCCTCTGTTACTTTCTTCACACAATATTTTTTATATATTCCAAAAATGTGCTTCGTGAAGTTTCAGGACTTTTGGAGTTGTGCAGAATAGGTCTCTCATATTTGCTCCTTTTCAGGTCCGAGAATTCCAAATTGCTTAAGCATTCTCCTTCTTCATGTAAACCTTATAAAATAAGAGAGAATAGGCATAAGTACTGTGATCTAATGGTTAATAATAGCCCATAATGCAATAAATATCAATATAAAAGCATGATGCAAAATGGACGTATCAACTCCCCCAATCTTAGACCTCGCTTGTCCTCAAGCGAAAGCCGATATCGAAAAATATGCCCACATGGTTAGAGATAGAGGTGTCGATAAAAATAAAATATGGACATGAGGGCATCATGATCATCTTTAGAACAGCAACATATAAAGCCATATAATGTCTTATGCTAAAGTAACAGTTCATTCACAAGGTAAAGTATGAATCAGAAACTTCATTGGAAACTAACAAACTATGATCTCAATCATTCAAACAATTGCAATTTATCATAACATCAGAAAGAGTCAATTAAGGAGCTTTTCAGCAAGTCCACATACTCAACTATCATGTAATCTTTCACAATTGCTAACACTCACGCGATACTTATGGGTTCAAAGTTTCAATCGGACACAGAGAAAGATAGGGGCTTATAGTTTCGCCTCCCAACCTTTTACCTCAAGGGTAATGTCAACGATAATACTTTACGAAAAACTACATCCGAGTGGATATATATATCTGGATCTCTCAACCACAAAGAGCTTGCCTGTCGGTGTACTAGAGTAGGGGTACCCTAGTATCCCGAACTTCGTGCCGCAGCGATTATAACACCAGCAGCAAGGCTTGCCGAGGGGATCGCCAAGATTCTCCGTGGCTCCTTTGGAGCCATTCAAGAACAAAGTGTTTTTAAGCCAAGGAGACAAGGCCACGGCAAGAGGAGCTTGCGGGAAGGCCGCCAAAGGCACGCAGAAGACAAGACCCCGGCAAGAGGAGCTTGGGAGGAAGGCCTCGGAGCGACAAGCCTCCGGCGCGACAAGATTCAGCCCGGCAAAGGCACTTGCCCGCGAGCAACCTCTCTTCATCTCCGCTCGGCTCATCCACCAGCGTAGGCCATGGGCCCATTCGGCCCAGCGTGTCAAGAGGCGTGTGTAGCCACGGAGAGCAGCGGTGGCGGCGCCGACAAGATAGCCATCGTGGCGGTAAAGCGGTGGCGCCCGTGGACGGCCACTTTATGCACTGTTTGGGAGACTTAGGCGGGCATTTATTGCCTTTGTCCCTGCCGTCGGGGTTAGGTATGATGCAATCACATGCAGGTAGCTGTACCAACCACAAGTTCTTTTTCCCTTTTACCCTTGCATACGTTGCCACCTGTTGGTGACCCCTTGAGCGATATAAAGGAGGCCCATACTGGCAACGTAGAAGGGGTTCGGTTCAGCTCATTCGAGAACCAGAGACACTCGAGGCTAGGTTTTGTAGCTCTCATCGCTCCCTAGCAAGAACACAATACAATCGGACAAGCGGCGGTAGGAGTATTATCTCTCCGGAGAGCTCAGCTGGGTAAACTGCTCGTGTGCTTCACCTCGATCTCTGCTCTTTGTGCGATCTCCGCCCCCCACCAGATCGAAAGGGACCCGACCCGCCCGGTCCCATAGGTGTCTGTGGAGTCTGATCAACCTCCCGACATCTTTGGGCGCACCCGGGTAGAGGCGTCGAGGCTGCGTGAACCTGATCCGGCGTTCACACGAGCCGCATCTTCATCATCTTCATCGACATGCCACGAAGAAGAAGGCTTGGCTGCGGAACCTTCAGCGTCGAACCCACCACCTCCGGAGCAAGCGAGGCGGTGGGGTAGGCGCTGCGAAAACGGGCGTGGACGAGGGAGCCCACGACGCGTTGCCAAGTCAAGGACAAGGCTGCGCGGACCTCGGCGTCGGGCATTCACCGCGTCCATCCCAGGAGCAGCGGGACCCGACCGCGTCATGGTATTCACAATACGATCGCTCGTTGGACCAAGGCCGAGCTGGTGGGTCTCGCCGATCTTTGGAGACCGGCATACCCGCGTCGACATGCTTTGGCCTTGGCGAAACGCAGGCATGCGCCCGGACGGGTACTGCTCCTTCTAACATAGATAGAAGTCGAGCATATCCGCTCCTCGCGCCGTTAGATTATGCTGCCGCCCACCACTTTCGGGAAGAAGCTTTGCGGCGAGCTTCGGCTGCTCTAGATTACCCTCAACAGCCGACAAGGTCGGCGAATGGAGGCCACTATCCAGTCTCATCGGCTTTGCCAGCAGCGGCGTTCGCGGCAACCAAGCGCATCGCTGCCGCGATAAGGCGACAAAGCACGAGCGGTGGCGGCGAATTTAAACCTGTGTGCAACCACCATGCACTCTCCACCCGAAGGCCAAGATCACCAACTCGTCCGGATCCACCTCGGCGGCGACTCCACCGCGTATCGTCGGATCCACGAGCTTCGCCGCGATCAGCGCCAAGTTCTTCAAGAACGGCAACAAGAAGGCGCTCGAACTTCGCGCCGGCGTCGAAGAAGCGGCGTCAATCAGACCAGCCGGGCCACTGTCGACATGCATGCGCCCGAAGACGAGCGACTTGCCGTCTGTGATAGGTTGCCTGCGTTCACCCGTGAGCTGCGGCAAGTCGATGGCCCGACAAAACAATTTCAAACCAGATGTGCGAGAGAAATGCGATGGCGGGGCGCATCCGTCGGAGGTTCTCGGCATCTACACCATCGCGGTGCGAGGCTGCGGGGGCGAGGCGACAAGATCCTCGCCAACTACTTCCGGCTGGTACTCAAACCCAATGTCGAGATCTTGGCTCATGCACTTGCGGACAGCTCCATATCCTCTTGGGCGGATCTGTGCCATCGGTTTGTCGGCGCCTTCACGGTGACCACAAGCCTCATGGCCGGGGAGAGTGACCTTCATCTGCTTACCCGGAAGGAAGGGAGTCCCCGCGCAAGTTCATTAGGAAGATTCAGCCGTGTGCACTACAACATCCCGGATGTCCACCACCTGCCATGATGATCGGTAGCGTTTCATCGAGCGTGCGAAACCGCGAGAATGAGGAGGAGATGGCGATGTGCAAAGTCAGAGACGTCGATGAGCTATATGCCTTGGTCGACAAAGTGTGCGCGTCTTTGAGGAGGAGAGACTCGGGGAGAATGCGAAGCGAGGATCCGGCGGTGAGAACCGCTCACGGCAAGGAAAAAGCGTGGCGGAACAACGAGAAAGAAGAAGGGCAAAGATGTGCTGGTTATCGAACGGTCCGGCAATGGAGGCACCAATAAAGCCAAAGTTGGTAGCTTCCGGCAAGGAGGTTGCCTTGACCGCCAACGACCAAGGTATGGCCCGATCGCCCGATAAGCGAGACAACTCCAACAAGAAGTATTGCAAGATCCACCGCACCAAGGGCCATGACCTCGAGCTGCAAGAAGGTCGAGCAGCTTGTTGAACAGCCGAAGGCTGAATCTGGCCGCGACAAGGAGAAGGCCAGGAAGGTCTTTGGAGGAAGTGGCATGAAGCGCCCGGCCAATGAGGGGCCTTGGCAAGGCCAAGCAGCGACAAGGAGACGGACCTCCCAGCGGCGCGACGAAGATGAAAAGGCGACAGCAATGATGAAGACATGGATGATGATGAAACCGATGAGTAGGAGTTTGAGAAAGCCACATAGGTCCCTCTGCGTTGGCGGTGGTGCTTCTCTGCATACTTCACCGCCAACTCAAGCGGTGGGCAGGAGAAGTTAATGCAGCAGAACCATCCGTAGAGTCCACGCAAGCCTCTAAAATGGTCCGACCGCCTATCATCTTTTGATATTGAGGACCACCACGATCGCATAAGCTGCGGTCGGTGCTTGCCGATGTTGGTCTCACCAACTATCCGCAACCTCAAAGGTCACCAAGATGCTAGTTGACGGCGGGGCGGCTTGAACCTGATCTCCTCTGCGGTGCTCCGGAAGCTTCGGATCCACGGCAATGAGCTCGAATAGACTGGCACATTCAAGGAATCAATCCGGGAAGGAGCAAGCGAAGGGAAGATCACGTTGCGGTAACATTTGGCGTGAGCTAAACTTCAGGTGAGAGAGGTCACGTTCGGCGTTGCTGATTTTCCATTGCCTTACAATGGGATACTTGGCCGTCCGGCACTCGCCAAGTTCATGGCAGCCTCTCATTATGCGTACAACTTACTCAAGATGCCAGGCCGATAAGTGTCATTTCTGTCGCCATGGCAACAAGAAGGATGCTCTTATCTGCGCCGACAAGATCTACCGAAGCGGCAAGCGGCGGAATGTAAATCGAAGAAGAAGACCAAGTCCGGCAAGAGTCACGATGCCCCTCCGGCAAGCGCACCTCTTCGGAGTGTTGCGCTACCGTCGAGGACGCACCATCGAAAGCTCCACTTAAAGCGCAAAGTCACAGAAAGAAGGCGTTGGCAGCTCCACCAGCAACCAAGAAGGTGTCCGCCAAGGAGGGCGGCAGCGGTGGTACCTTCACCATCGATTGCCACGCTTGACCCTAAATAGGAAGCGGCGCTCGTTGCTTTCTGCGGGCGAATGTCGGCGTGTTTGCATGGCAACCGTCGACATCCCGGTGTTCCCAGGAAAGTAATTGAGCACCACCTGGCTGTACGTCCTCATCTTGCGACCACGATCAAAGCGGAAAGTCGAGAGAAAGCAAGCGGTGGGCGCCAAGAATTCATCGCGAGAAGAAATCAAGAAGTTGGAAGCGGCGGGCCTTGTCGGAGGAGTGCTCCATCCCACGTGGTTGGCCAATCCACATTCGTATGCGAAAAGCAAATGGGAAATGGAGGCTTTGTATCGACTTTACCGATGTTAATAAAGCTTGTCCCAAAGACCCATTTCCCTTGCGGCGCATTGACCAGATTGTTGACTCCTGACGGATGTGATTTGCTTTCATTTCTTGATGCATACTCGAGGATACCATCAGATCTTCATGGCGGAGGAGGATGAGGAGAAACCGCATTCATCACTCCATGTGGCACATACTTTGTTTTATCTGGATGCCTTTCGGATTAAAGAATCTTGGTTCAACTTTTGCAAGAGTAGTCCATGAAGCTTTTTGAGCGCAAATGCACAGAAATGTAAAGCCTACATGGATGACATAGTGGTCAAGAGCAAAAGTGAGCGCAACTACGGTTCAAGATTTAGATGAAACTTTTCGCCAAATCTGCGCATAAGATCAACCTTAAGCTCAACCCGAGAAGTGCGTGTTTGGAGTCCCTTCCGGCAAGCTTCTCGGGTTCTTGTCATCTCGGCGGGGAATTGAAGCCAATCCCGACAAGATCAAGGCCATTGAGCAGATTGAAGCACCAAAGCGTGTCAAGGATGTCTGAAGACTTGCGGTTGCGTAGCTGCTCTCGGCGAGTTTATCTCTAAGTCTGCTGAGCACGCCTGCCATTTTCAAAATTTTGAAAAAGTCGGGTCAATGAAATGGACTCCGAAGCGGAGGCTGCGCTGCAAGACTTAAAGAGATACATCCTCCTCCAACACTTGTCGCACCTAAGCCACAAGAGAAGTTGCTGCTATATATAGCGGCGACCAATCAAGTGGTTAGTGCTGCGTTAGTGGCCCGGAGAGGGAGGCGGAGGATGGCCCGGCAACCAAAGGCAGGTGCATCCGGCGACAAGCAAGGCACTTCAGGACAAGCTCTGGTCCCGACAAAAGATGGATCTGCGGCGAGGAGTGTGAAAAAGGTGCGAAGAGAATGGTGCAGCGCCCGATTTACTTTGTCGATTCCTATTGCGGGGCTAGGTCAAGGTACTACTGGTGTCTGAAATTGCTTTTCCTTCTCATGGCCTCGAAAGCTGCGCCATTACTTCCAAGCACCACGAGATCACAGCTTGTCACTCGATTTCCGCTGAAGAGGATCTTGCAAAATCCGAAGCAACGAGGCAGGATTGTTGAGTGGAGCACTTTGGAACCTGTCAAGCTTTGGCCTCAAGTTTGAAAGCACTTCAACTATTCAAAAGCAGGCGTTGGCGGAGTTTATAGCGAGAATGGGCGCCAACACAAGATGAAGAAATTCGAGTGAGCATCCCGTCAAGGAAGCAAGCGGAGAGTGGATAATGTACTTTGATGGTGCTTTCTAGCTGCAAAGCGCCGGTCTTGAGCGTCTTTGCTTGTCGCACTCCATCGGAGAGCACCTCAAGTACGTAGTCCAGATGCACATGCCCAAGGAGCAAGCAACAAATAATACTGCAGAGTATGAAGGCTTGCTTGCTGGTCTCAGGATCGCGGTAGACCTTGGGATCAAGAAGCTCATTTCCAGGGGTGACTCACAGCTTGTCATCCGCCAAGTGAACAAGAGTTATCAGAGTCCATTGATGGAAGCTTATGTTGATGAAGTGAGGAAGCTAGAAGAACACTTTGACGGCCTACAAATGGAACACGTTCCAAGAGCTCAAAATGATATTGCTGATGGCCTGTCGAAGTGCGCTGCACTTAAGTTACCTGTGGAACCAGGAACCTTCGTGCTCAAGCTGACTCAACCAACTGTAGCACCATCAACTGGACAGAGCAAGAAGAGGAAGTTGATTTCTGGCGACTATCTTCCGGCCGAGCTCCCCGAGTCCGGCCGTCAAGAAGGTCCCCGGATCAACGCCAAGAGTGCTTTGAGGAGTAGTCTGCTGACAAACCCTAGGGTTTGTTTTACGTTGAAAGCAAAGCGCTCCGACAAGTTTTTTGCTCCGGCAAGCTTGCCGGGAATATCAAACTCGGCGAGAACCCCTAGTTCTCGCCGTAGGAAGCCAGATGTTCCCTTGACAGCGAATATGCCTTTAGTCCTTGTTGTCGAGCCGCAAGCTCCAAAGATGGGCGCAATAGATTGTTCATTTCCTTGAGACGGAGAACTTCCGAAGAGCAAGAAGAAGCGTAAAGAGTAGCCCGGCAGTCAAGTATGTACCAGTTTGTTGATGACTGCTTTATGCGAAGAAGACTCAACGGTGTGAAATTGAAGTGTATTTGCGGGAAGATGGGCCGAAGCTGTTGGCGAGATACCGCGGAGGCATATGTGGTCACCACATTGGCGCCAAGAACACTTTAACTTAAAGCGTTCCGGCAAAAGGTTTCTTTTGGCCGACAGCCCTCCGAGATGCAAGCTGCACAAGTAACCAAGTGTGAAGCGTGCCAGTTCCATTTCCAAGCGAATACACCCGGCCAGCTCAAGCTCTCCGGAGGATCCCTTTATCACAGCCATTTTTCGATGCAGGGGCTCGACATCCTCGGCCCCTTTCCCCGGTGTCGGGGGCTTTGAGTACTTATGCGTCGCCATCGACAAGTTCACAAAGTGGCGAGAAGTGGAAGCGGTGAGAAGGTGACAGCCACGGTCAGCGATCAAGTTCTTGGTCGATTGTTTGCGGCAGGATCCCTAACAGATCATCACCGACAAGCGGCACCCAATTTCTGAGCCGCACCTTCATGCGATGCGTCCAAGATCTTGGCGCCAAAGTCTGCGCTTAACATTGCTCATCCGAGAAGCAGCGGTCAAGCGGAGAGGCGAATCACCGAAGTGCTGCGGACTCAAGACCGGGACTTCGGACGGGCTGCACAAGTGCGGAAGAAAGCTGGATTGAGGAGTTGCCGGTGGTTCTTTGGTCGATCGAGGGCGACGCCAAATCGAGCCATCGGCGGACACCCGCCGCTCTAGTCTATGGGCCGGAGGCAGTTCTCCCACGGAACTCGTATCTCGGTCGCCTCGAGTGCTCGCTTATGATGAGCTCGAGCAAAAGCATTTGCGACAAGATGGCGCTGCTCCTTGAGGAAGACCGTCTTGGTATTATGCACGAGCTGCTCGATATCGCCAAGCTTTCTTGCGCGCTATCATAACCCGCAAAGTTAATGCCGGAAGTCTCGAGGAAGGCAACCTTGTTCTTGGCTGCGTTCAGTCCGCCAAGAATTCCAACAAGTTGATGCCGAAGTGGGAAGGCCCTTACCGGGTGAAAGCGAGTCACTAGGCACAAGCGCTGTCATGAGACCGAAGATGGCGTTCGGTGAGCAACTCACGGAACATAGAGCATCTTCGTAAGTTTTACCCGTGAAGTAGCGGTTGCGGAACCTGTTCCGGCAACCACCTTTATACAAGTCTTGCCGATGTTGCATGTAATCCTTTGTACAAAGCGAGCGAGACCCGATGCATAAGTAAAGCTCATGTGTTCCACACATCTTGTCGGTTTATGCTTTCTCCATTATATTGCATATGTTATCGACACTTCAATGCAGCACCCCTCTCCCGGTAAGCACTAACGAGCCACAGGGCTCCATAACTTTATTTTCTCTTCTTTCTTCTCAAAGAAGGGAAGGATTCCTCGCGCACAAGTTTGCCGGGGGGGAAGGAGAAGATAACGGTGTGGACCAAGCGTTGCTCGAGGAAGTTTCACCTTATCGGGAAGCAAACGACAGAAAAGCTAAGTTGCCAAAGTTTGAGCAATCAGTTTTTAAATTTTTAAGTTATCTTCCTTGAACGATAAGTACTTTGTATGGAAAACCTGTGCGCGGAGGAACCAACTGCGTAGCTAGTCGCGCCCTTATTTTGTTTTGAGTCCGCTCGACAACTTAAGAGAGCTGCAACTAGTTGCGACAAGGTTGCTTGTCGGAAGCGGCACGCCCGACATCTTGCTGTGGCGTTCACTTTCGGCCTTCATGACAAGGTGCCTCTTGCCGACAAGTTCCCTAAAAGCGTGGGGCAAAAACATACAAAGGAAGGGATCAAGTAAAGGAAATAACATTGCAATCATTGCCCAAGATAAAAGTTATATTACAAAATAACTTGTCGCATGAATCTAATAAATTGTTTTCCTAAACATGATCGGCGGCGACAAGGAAAAAGATAAAATTGGCGGCCAAATCTCGCGATGCGCCATCAACCCTCTTGATCTTGCCCACCTTGTCCACAATGGGTGCGACAAGGGCCTTGAGTGCCTCCACATCGGCATCCGGCAGCAAGGACTTGAGGACTCCGGCAAGGTTGAGGCCTGGATTGCGGAAGGCCACCTTCATCAACACCTTCTGGAGAGCCCCCGCACAGATTTGGCGCGACTCCTCGGCCAGCTGCTTCGGGATCTCTTCACGGAGTCATTTGGAGAGCCCTCACGCCCTTGAAGAATAAGGCTGAGCTTGGCCCATTTGGGTTGAGGCGCTCGTCGGAGGAGTACCCAAGATCCACCATCCCCAGCTCAGTGAACTCCTTGTCAATGGCGGCGGCGGTATCTACAAGACCCTCCGTCCAGTGCATCACGTTCTCTCTGAAGGTATTCTGGGCGGTTGTGGCACTCGTCAGCAGCTCCTCGTCGGTCTTGATCTTCTCCAACAAGGCCACCTCCGCTCCTTGGCGCAAATCCGGGGTCTCCATCAAGGTGGTCGACTTCAGCTCAAGATCTGCCTTGGAGTCCTTGGCGGCATCGAGCTCTTTGATCCTTTCGGCCGAGGCGGCCCTGCAACTTCGCCAAGAGTATAGGCGTCCTTCTCGCGCTCGTGCTTTAAGCGCAGCGAAGCTCCTCGCCGCTCTTACGGAGGTTGGCCTCCGGCTGCGTCTGTAGTCTCCAACTCCTTCTTGGCGGCCTCGGCGGCGGCGACATCTTTTGCTTCCGTGAGAGCTCCGCCAATTGATTGCTTGCTGCGTATTAAGATCTTCCTCATAGCTGTCAAGATTGATCTTCCGCTCGCCAACTACGCCTTCTTCTTGGCGCAGATAGCTTCTCGGCAACAAGCCGTTGCTGCTCCTCGACCTCAGCCTTCTCAAGGATGAAGGCATGCGCTCTTCGGAGAGTTGCTCCGCTCTTCGCTATGTTCGGAGAGCTTCTTGGTTGGCGCCCGGAGCTCTGCTGCAGCGCTTCTCCCATATCTGCTCCGCCCTCGCGACAAGTGCTTCCGGGACTCCAACTTGGCTTGTCGGTAGCGGTAGAGCGGCAATGACTTCTTCAGCGGCTACTCCTCCTCGAGACTTCGCGCTTGCTGCTTGGCGCGTCAATCTAGCGACAGCCAATGAGGCGAGCAGCTCTTCGTCAAAGGTCTCCCCTTCGACCGGCGCCACAGAGCTCGGCGCCGGGGAGCTTGATGAAGATCGTCGCCGGCCTTGAGATAAGCGCCGGGCTGAAGGCTCTTGAACTGGCAGCTGCATCGGTGGCGGAGGATCGTGATGCGGCATAAGCGCCTAAGCTCCTGCAGCCCGAAGTGCGTCGATCACGATCGCCAGACCCCTCGCCAGCCTTTGCGGCGGCAGCCTTGGCGGCCTCTTCGCCGGCGGATCCATCGGCACCAGCCTCTTCCTCCATGGTGGCGATGTTGTCAGTGTTGCCGTGTGCGTCCTCCTCGCCGGCAACCTCAGTCTCCATTGGCTCTGCGGCGGGCCGGATCGATGACGGAAAAAAAGAAAGAACGATCAAGCAAATGTTCAAAAAGAAAAACAGAAGAAAAGAAGAACCCAAGGGAAATTTTCACATAAAGGATTACACGCAAGGGGATCTCATCGCCATCGTCTCGTCCACCGGAGGATCCAGGTGCCGTCCCTTGCGGAGTAGTCTCCTTGTCGGAGAAGCGCTCCCTTGCGGATAATCCTCCCTTGGCGGCGTGGTGAAGCGAGGCCGGTATTTGGGAGGCGACTTCGAGGGCCCTCGGATGAGGCTGCTCTGCTTCTACACAAATCATGATCGAGATATCAATAAAGAAGGAACACCCATGCGCGCCTAACAGTAAGAAGAAAACCATATACTTCTGGCTGGGGGCTGTCTTTGAGAGCTACTCGATGAAAGGTTGCGGGTCCCAAGCAAGGTAGTCTCGGCGCATCCTCTGCGGTCACGACGGGATCGTCCTCAATGACAACCACGGAGTCTTGGCCCTTTTCGATGCTCTACGGGCCAGCGTCACGAAAAGGAAAAGAGTTCAAAATGAAGCAAATCAGATTCAAGAGGCAGACAATAAAATTAAAAGAAATACAAGCACATCATAGAAGCTTAATCTTCTTCTTCTTCCTCGTCGGAGCTGGCCCGGAGAGATCAAATTCGGCTGCGCCGGTGCGAAGAAGGCGGAGGAGAAGGTTCTCTCGACCGCTTGGCGGGAGTGGCGATAGTGGCTGGGAGGATCCGCCTCGGTTATCGCAGCAGTGTGGGGTGCTCACAGCAATACTTTGCCATGATAGAAGCATGTCATGGCGCTGCGGCTGTTAGCCCGTCTGCCGCCCGTCTCGTCTCCGGCCTTGCGGAGGCGCCTCCTTAAGCGGGCCGGGGGCTCCGTTGCGGCAAGCTGCTGGATGGCGGGAAGAAAAGCGCCCTCGGCTGGTTCGCTCGACTCGGCCTCGGGTTCGCAAGCTCTTCCTCACCGCCCGAACTCCCTTGCTCGGCAAGGCTTGCCGCCTCTGCTGCATCTGCCTCCTCGGCGGTGTGCAGAAAGGCGCCCGGTAGCGGCATTCTTTGCCGCCTCCTCCAACCTGGTGGCGATCGCCGCATCTAAATGCGTCGGTGGTGTCACGGGTGAGCTATTTCTGCTTTCGTCGGGCGGATCGGTACTTCCTCCAAGCTGTCGAAGAAGCTGCGCGCGATGTCGTCCATGAGCTCTTGCGAGTTGGAACAATCCATGTGAATCGCTGCGCGGCATCATGGCGCGGATGCGGTCGGCGAAGAGTTGTTGCACAATGGGGCGACCTCCTCGGCAATCTAAACCACTCGGGGTGATCGGGGTCATGCTTGAACAGCTCCTGAAGCATCGCCTCAACTCCAAGACAGTAAAATTCCAGTTGAGGCCCGGGCACAGCCTCATGATGTCCGCTGCGTTTTGGAACTCCCAAGCAGGTCTCCTCCTCTCCTACAAGGGAGGCGATCGTGGCGAAGGAAATCTCGCCAAGCTAGCCTCTGGTGAGTCTGGCAAGCCTCGAGGCGCAAAATCCGAGTCACAGACAATCTTCAACCTAGCATCTTCGGCGCCAAGTTGCTCCAATCGTTGCCGCGCACTATTGGGGTTTGGCGCCTGCAGCGATCGAAAGAACTGCAGGTTCTCCTCAACGATCCAACACCAATTGGCTCTCCACTCATCCCAGTTCTTGCGGAGCTCTCCTTCCGGATATGCTTCTTTCTTGCCGATCCTAGAGACCCAAGCAATCCCTCCGGCAAGTGGCTCTCCTCTCTCGGCGCGGGGCATGAAGAAGTGACGAAGAGGGCTACGTTTGGGTGGACTCGACAAAGTTCTCGCAAAGGTGTGCGAAAACTGTCATGGTGAGAACGGCGTTGGGGTGAAGTCAAGGAGGCGGAGGCCGTAGGTGTTCATGATATCGCAGAAGAACTTCCGGAGAAGAGGCGGCGAGCCATAATAGAAGAATAAGCGCGAAAAGGGTACCCAGTTGGGGCTAATTCAGAGGCAGCGGTGGGAGTACCTTGGTGCGCGGATGCGCCGTGTCTCCGTCGACCAAAACAAGTAGTAGCCCTCCCTCGGCTCCTTTGCGTCGAGCTGGGGAAGACGGGCCGCTCCTTCGCGGCCCTTGAGCCACTGCGCCTCGGCCGACTTCACGCCCTTCCCTTGTCGGCTTTCAGAGCCATGGCGGAGGCGGTGGAGGTGGCCAACTGGCGTTGGTGGCGGCAGTGGCGACAAAGGCGGGCGCTGCTCTCTTACGGCTGGGGAGGCAGGGAGCTATGGTGGTTTTCGAGATCAAGCAGCAAATGGCGAGGTGAGCGGAATGCCCCTGTTTCTCTGCTTATAAAGAGGAGGGCGGACGTTTAGCCCTTCCGGATAAAGAAATTCCCCCGATCTCGCCCACGATCTCTCCCCACGGCCGCTTGGCGTTCGGCAGCGCTGCCGTTAAATGGAGGACGTGGTGGGTCCGGGGTGAGTTACGGCGTGATCTAGGCCGCGCGTGCCCGTGCACTGTTTTGGGCCTGGCCCAACAACGCTCGGCACCGTGTGTGGCCCAGGCCCGGGGGCTCCTGTCGGTGTACTAGAGTAGGGGTACCCTAGTATCCCGAACTCGTGCACGGGCAGTTGTAGCACCCCGCGGCAAGGCTTGCCAGGGGATCGCCAAGATTCTCCGTGGCTCCTTTGGAGCCATTCAAGAACAAAGTGTTTTAAGCCAAGGAGACAAGGCCCGGCAAGAGGAGCTTGCCGGGAAGGCCGCCCAAAGGCACGCAGAAGACAAGACCCGGCAAGAGGAGCTTTGCGGGAAGGCTCGGAGAGCGACAAGCCTCCGGTAGCGACAAGGATTCAGCCCGGCAAGGCACTTGCCATGGCAGGCAACCTCTCTTCATCTCCGCTCCGGCTCATCCACCAACGTGTCACCATGGGACCATTCCGGCACCCAGCGTGTCAAGAGGTCATGCAGCCGGCGGAGAGCAGCGTAAGCGGCTGACAAGATAGCCATCGTGGCGAAGCGGTGGCGCCTGTGGCAGCCACTTTATGCACTGTTTGGGAGACTTAGGCGGGCATTTATTGCCTTTGTCCCCTGCTGTCGGGAGTTAGGTATGATGCAATCATGTCTGGTGGCTGTACCAACCACAAGTTCTTTTCCCTTTTTACCCTTGCATACGTTGCCACCTGTTGGTGACCCCTTGAGCGTATAAAAGAGGCCCATGCACTAGCGTAGAAGGGTTCGGTTCAGCTCATTCAAACGAGAGACACCTCGGGCTAGGTTTTGTAGCTCTCATCACTCCCTAGCAAGAACACAATACAATCGGACAAGCGGCGGTAGGAGCATTATCTCTCCGGAGAGCTCAAGCTGGGTAAACTACTACGTGTGCCCGCCTCGATCTGCTCTTCGTGCGATCTCCGCCCCCCACCGAACCGAAAGGGACCCGGCCCGCCGGTCCCATAGGTGTCCGTGGGTATGATCAGCCTCCCCGACATTGCCAAAGGAAAAAGTAAAAAAGGAAAGGTGATGATCACCATGACTCTTGTATAAGGGTAGAAGACAAAAGTAAAAGATAGGCCCTTCGCAGAGGGAAGCAGAGGTTGTCACGCTCTTTTATGGTTGGATGTATAAAATCTTAGTGCAATAGAACGTCACTTTATATTGCCACTTGTGATAAAGACCTTTCTTATGCAATACATCGCTTTTATTTCTTCCATATCAAAAGTTTGTATAAAGCTTATTTTATTCACACTAATAGATCATACATATTAAGAGAGAGCAATTTTTATTGCTTGCACCGATGACAACTTACTTGAAGGATCTTACTCAATCCATAGGTAGGTATGGTGGACTCTCATGGCAAAACTGGGTTTAGGGATGTTTGGAAGCACAAGTAGTATCTCTACTTGGTGCAAAGAATTTGGCTAGCATGAGAGGGAAAGGCAAGCTCAACATGTTGGATGATCCAAACCAATCACTACAAAAAAAGACACATCCGTGCCATTTTGGGCCGAGCAATTTTTTACATCATACTTATGACACTTCTATGAGGATAATTGTGACAAAACCGGTATCTCATCATAGATGTAGTGAGATCCTACTTCTATGACAAAAAAATCATGACGATGAATGGGCTTTTTGTCACAGGCGGGCGAGAGGCATGCTGCATGACATTCTTCGGCCATCCATGACGGAAAAAACCGTAGTAGAAGCGTAGGCAAAGGAAAATATCGGGTGTTCCGGTTCACGGTGGAGTGGTCGGGGGCGAAGCGTCGTGTTTCTCTTGTACACACACGCTCGTGGAGTGCGAGGCGTTGGGCTCTAATAGAACCCGGCGGCCGACGTTGGGCTCTAAGCGAACCCGAAGCGATTACCTTTGCAGTTACAGCGTTTACGAACCCGGCGTTCGATCGGCCGGTGATAACGATCCCGGTCAAGTGATTCCTTTGCTACCATCGATAATTGAAGCCGATCGATGCTGCCTCTGGATGAGCAAAGTGAGTGTTCTTTGGGGGGGTTGGATGAAGCAGTTCCGGTGGGGTGGATGAACAGGACCCGTCGTGTTGCCTCTGGATGAACAGGACGATCGTCGAGCTGGTTGAAATTTGGATGAACATGACCCTGTGGAGGGCTGGATGAACAGGACGTCACCGTGGAGGGAAGGATGAACAGTAGATGGTGGAGGGCTAGATGAACAGTAGCCCGTGGAGGGGTGGTTGAACATGAGCCCATGGAGAGGGCTGGTTGAACAGTAGCCGGTGGAATAGCGCGCGGTGGAGGCTGGATGAACTGGAGCCCGTGGATGAGCGATCGCGGTGGAGGCGGGGAGGAGGTCGGCGGTGGATGAGCGATGGCACGTGGAGGCTCGAGGGGTCGGCGGTGGAGATGAACAAAGATCCCGTGGAGTCCAGTTTTGCGATGCGCCCACAACCCTCCCGATGAACAGGACCCTCGTTTTGACCGTAGCGCTCCAACACAAGTCTGTTTCCTCCATTTTGTGGTACGCCACACCCCTCCCGATCAACAGGACCCCCGTTTCGACTGTAGGAGGTCCATTTCCTCCGTTTTGTGGTACGCCAGACCCCTCCCGATGAACAGGATCCCGTTTCGACTGTGGCCGATCAAACACAAGGCCGTTTCCTCCGTTCTGCGGTACGCCATGCCTCGTTTCCATCGGTTGTTCCGTCCAAGCCCTCCCGATGAACCACGGCGCGCGTCTCGACTCCGACCAACCGGTTGGCTACCCATGAACACGGCGGCCGCGATTTATTTACGTGTTCCGACCCAGCCATGTACCACGAGCCCTGGCCGTCACGTGTCGCGAGTAGGCGTTTGAGACCCTGCCCGTATGTACGTACGCGGCTGTATTTTCTTTCTTGCACACTTTCCGTTGTACGTACGTGTACATGCTACGTGCGCGCCTCTACATCTAGCAGTATGTACGTACACGTTCGCGACCAGAATGACAATGCTACGTACGCTTCGACCAGGTGAGTCGCGATTGTCAGGCACTTACTTGCCTGCGAAGATGTAGCTGGTGGGTCCCAACAGTCAGGGGGACAAAATTTTTTTTGCCCGGACGCACTTCCTTGCGTGCGAAGATGTAGCTGGTGGGTCCCAGCAGTCAGGGGGAAACGTTTTTTTCGCGAAATACGGTGGCCCGTCCGGTGGGTCCCCGCTGTCAGGTGGAGGAATAATTATTTTGCGTGTAATAAGGAGGCACTTCCTTGCTGCGGCCGTGGACCCAGCTGTTGGCCTCTCCACGTACAGTTCACGTCCGATGGAAGCCGTTCCTTGACCACGATGACCACGCCGCACCGAGAGCACCAGGGCGGTGGACGATGGTAAGGCCTAGGAAGGGGACAACGCGGAGACGGGGAAGACGCGGCAGTGGATGCCCATGCGTAGAGGAGTATGAGGGTTCACTAGTTCGCTGCGGTGTGAGGATGCTGTCGCCGCAGAATAACAGGGGGTGTGGGTGAGTCGAGGGATGGCCTGGCTAGCGGTGGGAGTAGTAGGGGTGGTGAGGCCTCCGCCGCATCGCAGCCGGCCATGGGAGGCAGGAGCACGAGGCACGACCGGCGCTGGTTTGGGCGGCTGGACCAAGAAGACAAGAGGTTGAAGAAGCACTACGGCCCTTGGATTTGGTCACTGGAGCTAGAATCGTGCATATTGACTAAGTTGACAAAGCCCTCCGTCCCCGTCAACTTAGTGGGCCCACAAGTTAGCCTGCCACTATCTTTGGGTCCCAGCCAGCGAGGGGAGTATTCATTTTTGTGCGTAATAAGGAGGCACTTCCTTGCGTGCGAAGATATAGCCTGGTGGATCAAAAGCTGTCATGTTGGCGGTAACATTTTTTTCATGAAATACAGAGGCCCTTTCTGTGGGTCCCAGATGTCAGGTGGTGGAATCATTATTTTGCGCGTAATAAGGAGGCATTTCCTTGCGTGCGGCCATGGACCTAGCTGTCAGCCTCTCCACATACAGTCCACTTCAGATGCATGTCGGTCGTTGACCACGTTGACCAGGCTGCGCCGAGAGCACCAGGGTGGTGGATGATGGCGAGGCCTAGGAAGGGAACGACACGGAGGCAGGGAAGACTAGGCAGTTGTTTCCCACGCGGAGGAATACGACTGTTGTCTGAGGTTCTTGGTTCGTCTACCGTCGCCGGAGAATAACAGCAGGTGTGGGTGAGTAGAGGGATGGCTAGGCCAGCGATGGGAGTATGGTGGGGAGGTGAGGCCTGCGTGGCAGCACACCCGGCTGCGGGGAGGAGGGAGCGAGTAGTCCCTTGGTAACGCTTGTTTGGTAATTTGGGCGGAAGAAGAGCAGAGATTGAAGAAGTACGACAGTCGTTGGATGGACATCCAACCGTCACTGCTTGTGCGTCAACCTTTTTTAGGAAAGCCTCAAATCTATGAAAAACATCATACAACCCATCTGCCATCATTTCTAATAATTTACAGCCCATTTGCTAATTCTTAAGGTTTTTTTGGAGCACATATTCTTTTTGTTAGCATTACAGCCCATATTGTGGCCACGGTTAAAAAATTATACGAAATTTTGCATATTTCGGTGCGGTCCGAACTGTTTTTAATCCCGAAATTTCGAGTCACATTCAAACTGATTTTAAAAATAAACGTATATCAATATAAAATCCAACAAATTGTCCAGACATGAAAATCAATGCAATTTAAAATATCAAAATGAAAAAAAGAAATTTGAAACTAATTGCCTGTTTGATGTGTTTTAAAAATGTACAACCCATTTCTCATTACTGACAAGCCATTTTCTCGGCCTGCCGAATGAAGCTCTCCTCGTCTTGAAATATTTGCAGCCCAACAGGCCTGACAAAGCGACTTACTTGGCAAAGCACAAAAAAACTAGGCTATGGCCATGGACCCAGCTGTCAGCCTCTCCACGTATAGTACTCTTCTGATGGAAGTCGGTCATTGACCACATTGACCATGCCGCGCCGAGAGCACCAAGGCGGTGGACGACGGTGAGTCCTAGGGCGGGGACGACGCGGAGCCGGGGAAGACGCGGCAGTGGATGCCCACGCGGAGAGGAGTACGAGGGTTCACTGGTTCGGCTGCGGTGTGAGGCTGCCATCGCCGCAGAATAACAGGGGGTGTGGGTGAGTGGAGGGATGGCCTGGCCAGCGGTGGGAGTAGTACATCACAGCCGGCCACGAGAGGCGGGAGCAGGCGGCATGACCGGCGCTGCTTTGGGCGGCTGGAGCAAGAAGACCAGAGGTTGAAGAAGCACTAAGACCGTTGGATGGACATCGTACGGTCCTTTGGAGCTAGAATCGCTCATATTGACTAAGTTGACAAAGCCCTCTGTCGGTCGACTTAGTAGGCCCTAAGTCGACCACCCATCGTGGTGGGTCCCATTTGGCGAGGGGTATTCATTTTTGTGCGCAATAAGGAGGCACTTCCTTGCGTGCAAAGATATAGTTAGTAGCTCCGACACATTTTGTCGGCCGGAGGAGCGTTTTTCACGAAATACCGCAGGCCCTTCAGCGGTCCAAGATGTCGGTCTGGGAATCATTATTTTGCGTGTAATAAGGAGGCATTTCCTTGTGTGTAGCCGTGGACCCAGCTGTCAGCTTGTCCACTTACAGTCCACTTCCAATGGATCTCGTTCATTGACCATGTTGACCACGCCGCCACGAGAGCACCGTGGCGGTGGACGGCATTTAAGAGGCCTCTGAAGGAAGCGACACGGCCGAGGAAGACATGGCGTTAGGCTGCCCACACGATGGAGAGTCTGAGGGTTGGCGTTGGTTGGCTGTCGTCAGGAAATAACATGAGGTGTGGGTGATTAGAGGGATAGACATGCTAGGGATGCGAGTATATGATGGGGTCGTGAGGCTGCCCGGCAACCTGATCGGCCACGGGAGGCGGAGGCGAGCGATTCCGGCGGTCTTTGGTTTGGTGGTGAGGCGGGAAGATCAAAAGGCGAAGAAGCACGATTGCCGTTAGATTGACATCTAACGGTCTGACGCTGGTAGAGTCGAGTGTTGAATAATTTTATTTTTTTATAAAACATGTGTAAGCATGAACATATTATGCCCACAAGTCAGCCAACAAAAATGTGGCAGACAACATAGAGCCCATTTTCTATTTTTTTATAATTTGCATCCCATTTGCTAATTCTTAAGTAATTTATTACAGCCCATTTTCTGCCCAGGACCACGGTCAAAAAGTTCAACCTTATTTTGCATATTTTGGTGGAGTCCGAATTTTTGTAATCCCGAAATGATAAACATTTTTTTAAGAACTTATTGATTTGCCAAAAAATCGTTTTGTTTTTGTAAGCAAATAAGACGTGGGACAATTGAGTTGGTTTAAGGGAAAACCAGTGGTAAAAAAAATCAGCGCTGGGAGGGAAAACAACAACAAAAATAAGGATGTAAATATGAAAAGTGAATTTTATGTATTTTCAATATAATGATACGTGTATATGAACAAGTAAAACTATAGGTAGAGATTAGAAAACGGATGTAGGACATGCGTTTCAAGACAAAATATAACTAACTTATTTGGCGGGCGAGGCGATGAGATACTGCTTTGGATCTTTGTGCCCGTTGTAAATCGTCATAAATTTGAGCTGTTCAAAAAGAAAACCAAGCACAGGCAGTCTACATGCCAGTTGAAACTTCTTTCGACCTGAAAAAACAATATACGTGCTCAATAAGCGAGAGAATTCTGCAAATGCATCGATAACTAGGATGCAGCGGGGATATTGTTTTTCATCATGATAATAAGAGCATGCACTTGTTTGAAAAATTTGGAGGCGGGAATTGAGCGGCGGTGCTTATGCTACCCATCAAATAAAAATCAGGTGCACGAAAATTCGTTTCGAAACAAATGATTCATCTTTATATCCACGTCGACCCTCGGCATGATGGTTGGAAGCAAATGCCAAGTTCATACCAAAAGATCGTTAACAACAATACCAACTTGCGGATGACAAGGTAGTACAAGTACCAATACCAAACTAACTTATAATCTTTTACTCCGGCCCTAGTGTTAAATACGGTAGAAATCTTGCGAGAGGACCAGCTCCAGCTCCTTCTCTTGCTCCGAGGTCCCGAGGTGGTACCGGTGCATCACCCGATTGGTCCTCTGCTGGTCAAAGTTCTTGTTGGTGTGCAGCACGTAACCTTTTCTTGACCGTCTGCCGGCCGTTGACCATCACCTGCAAGGTATTGCCGGTGTTGTGCCACATCGCGTGCATGCCGCACTCTGACTATATCTTGCGACGCGTCCATGTGCCCCTTATGAACGCCCTGGAATTGCGCTGGAAGAAATGCTTGCTTAGGCCACTCAGTGTGTTGCAGTATTGTCGAATACATGTTTTAGTGTACGTAGTTGGCATTTCCATAACATCTTTGGCATGTTGCAGCCACTTGTTTCACTTTTTCTTAACTGTCAAATTGTAATTTCTTCACCAGTCTCAAGGCTTAAAAGAAAAATAGAGCTATAAACAAAGGAATATGTTTGTGCAAGTAGGCGGCCGATCGGTGTCTTACCCGGAAGTTTCTCGGGATGGGTGTAGCATATGTCGTGCTTTGCTTTGTCGATGGTTGGTATGAACAAATCGATGAGAGGGTGAGATCTCGCTGCCGGCACTCACTTTGGCCTCAAGGTGCTCGATCAGCTCTGATCCGTGGGATTGAACTTAGCGCCGCTTCATCGGCACCGGCCAATCCTTCTTCGACTTGCATGGGTTAATTCCAGTTATATGGTACTCAATGTATGATCAATCGACTGTTTTAAGTGAATGATGAAAGATTTTGACAGATAAGTGGTACTCCAAATCTGAAGTCCAGAATACCCGAACACGCCACCGGGATTCTTGTGTCACCTCACGCGCAGCGTGTTGTCACGTCAATTCAATGTGTGGACATGATGAATAATTTGACCGATGTATACTAGTACTGCTACTGTACTACTTACTAGTCGTATTTAGTGTCACATTTTAACCATAGGTTTAACTAACAAGTACGCATGTGAGCCCATGTTTTTATAATATTTGTGAAATACGTACATATTTGTACATAAAAAGGAGTATGCTCAAAATAAACTACATACTACATAAAAAATAGTATATATACTACCTAAACATTCTTACATACTACATACTACGCGTACATACTCTCCGATATGATAGATACTACCTTGAACGTATGAAACAAAAGTGGGAGTAACTACACCCGGTAGTAGGAAATATTTGTCCTATATATATACATATATATATATATGTATATATATATATTGCACAGCATCTCCATCATCATTATCAGTACATCCTGCGCAGGTGAGTTAGGATGCACTTGATCCCAGAAAGGTATGTATCCTTCAAACTAGAGGAGTGCTTCAAACTAACAAACAGTACATAATATCCAACAAAAGAGGGTCGTGATATAGCAGCAGAATACATGGCTCAGTCTACATATCAGTACGAATCAAGTTGTGCATATTTGATGTTGGCATGAACCACATCGCCGCATGTCGCGTTTGCAAAAGCCATCCATTGCATGGAAGCTTGATGCTTTCACACACTGAAGATTATCTGGCAACAAGTTGTGTCGACGAATCTTTGGATATGGTGATTCATGAAACCCATGGTATGATGTGTAAACACAGTCCCCCCTAGCGAATGGAAGTTGCATAGCACGGTAATCATCGCAGGTGATATGATCGATGATTGGTTGGATGAGCGGATAATTGAGCCCGAGGAACATGGAGTGGTTGCCGAGGCTGTAAACCCGCCTCCAGTTGAATACGCATGGGCCAACAGAGTTGGGATCTTTCTCGAACACGAAGCAGCCATAGCCATCAATGTCACGAACGCCCCAGGCATCGTACTGCATGTGGTTTGATGAAATGGTTTGGTCAATTTGGTATGTGCAAATGAGCATCAAATGACCACCTTCAGCTGAGCGAGCGATAAACCACCACCCATCGGCTGGTATGATTCCAGGTCCTGGAATCATGAAGGCTGTCGCATTTGCGTTTGCTGCAACAATTAAAATTGGAGACCAAAAGGACAAAAATAAACAATCATGTTTAGAGTATGTGTCGAATTAAGGTTATTATAACGATGACACATATCATAGACAGAGAATTGCAATGTCGTGGTCATAATCATACCCCAAGTTAAAAAAATTAAGCCAATGGCTTTCATATTCTAGCAATATATCATGGTTCAAACATGATGTAACAATGAGAGGAAAACAGATATGATAGGGCCTACTCATATTCTACCATAGCACTTACTACAGTTATCATATCAACTCTAAGCAATAACATGCGTTGTTATAAAAATCCTGGAAATGAGAGTAACATATAGCAATCATGAGGTTATACTCATAATATCTATTCTAACAATCATTAGATACCAATTGTTCTCATATCAACTATAACAATAACATGTGTGGTCATAAAAATCTAGGAAATGAGAGGAACATATAGCAATGATGTGGTTATAGACATACTATATATTCTAAATTTATAACAATGAACAGGCAGTCGTATTCTTAAGGTAAAGATGAGATGAGATAGAACAATTACACGATGATGGATTCCACCAGTATAGGCAGCCAATCTGTAAATGCGATCGCGCATAAACGATGCCATCGTGCACTATAGCATTAGAGCGAAGTGTTGGGTAAAGAGGATCGACGATGAGCCATAACCATGTATGGCGGCCGGATTCGAATAGACTAATCCCATGTTGAACACGACATATGAGCTTGTAATCCATGTAGTCTTCTGATGGTGTGGGCACTTTGCAGATTACAACCTTAAGCAAACAGAGGTCGAGCCAAAAGCTCGACATGTCTCGTGCGTAGTAGGCAGGAGTGTCCGGCGGGCCGCGAGGCTCGATGGCGGTGGTATCCAAAGATGGAAGGGTGATCTCTCGATGGGATATCCACGAGATGCCATGGACTACCGGATTGGTGGATGAGGGCGATCGGTTGGCCTTCATGCCCGCCCCAGTAGTGGCCGCGCATGAAGGGGCGGTGGACGGGTAGTGGTAGCATGTCGAGGCACCACGGCAACCTCCTTAGGATCGTCAAGTCGGTTATGCAGGCCCCTGCGATGATCGAGCATTAGCAAGGTGGTGTCTTGAAAAGAGTCGGCTGGTTGCGAGCAGTAGGCGGTACAAAGACACCATGCATGCGGCCGCATCGGATGGTGCTGAGTAGGTCCATACGATTCTGAATCTGCTCCAAGAGAACATCGGGGAGGAATTCCAATCAGCGGCTACGTGTGTTAGTCGGTTACGCCATTGGGGTTTTCGGTGCATGCGAGCCAGGGAAGTGGATTCAAGGGTGAGCGAAGGAGCTTGTCCTCGTGTGGCCGGCAAAGGAGCGGGGATATGGTACTCGCGAGCTACCAAGGAAGATAGCGCGGGCGGGCGAGCAGAGAGCAGG
Source organism: Aegilops bicornis (assembly GCA_021605145.1). Taxonomy (NCBI): domain Eukaryota; kingdom Viridiplantae; phylum Streptophyta; class Magnoliopsida; order Poales; family Poaceae; genus Aegilops; species Aegilops bicornis. The sequence goes on along the minus strand of CM038671.1, from coordinate 160,220,525 downwards.
GGGAAATGGTGTGCGACCGACGATGGGGAAGAGAGAAGGAAGAAGAGTGGAAGACGGGGAAGAAAGTGCATTAAATCTCAATTCTACTACTACTACAAGGATATACCGTCCTTCGAGGTGTAAATAATTACACCGATGACATATGTGTCTACCACAAGAGGGCCCATATGTCAGTTAATGGAGGACAGAAGCGTGCTCTACTGGCAAACATGATGGTAGTACTGGGTAAGGTTGATTTAGTAACACCAACACGCTGGTTCAGCTTATTAATTAAGTGTCCCATCTGCTGCAGCATGTATTGTCACTTCACTGCAAACACTAGTTCAATAGTCCAATCGTAGAGATGGGGAATAATGGATCATGAAGACTTCCCTTTGTACATTATCCCTATGCCTCTCGCTCACTTCACTCATTTTGCTCCGTACGTAGTCACTTGTTCAAATCTCTAGAAAGACAAATACTCCGTATTTGGGAGCGGAAGAGGAGGATCTTACTCCGTGTTTGGGAGCAGAGGGAGGATTTTACTCCATATTTGGGAACGGAGGGAGTATCACCATATGGAGGTAACAGAGGAAGCTTGAAATATGAACATGTCAATGAGAGGGAGTAAGCCCCATGCATGCAACATGCAACACTCACACATACACATGGACACACGCAACACTCACGCACCCATGCGGCACATAGCACACGACGCAACACACACGCTCATGCTCAAGTGATCAACCTACTCCCTACGTCCGTGAAAGACTGTACATTTAGAGATTTACACATTGACAGGGCATAATTAACGCCCAAAAGTAGTAGACTTATGTGTGCATGCGACCATTGAGAGAAGAAGATTAAATGAAGGTCGTTGCATGCTGTAATTAAGGATAGACATGTAGCCTATACCTAGAGCACAAGTTGGTGCATTAGTCAATCAATATCGATTTAGATTAAAGGCTAAATGCATTGGAAGTGTAGATGTACTACACTCTTTTTTTTAGCTGATTTCTTTGCTCTCTTGCCAAGCAGTGGGACCCGTAAACCAGGTGACAATTTAACGATCCAACAAAGTGCCACATCGACTATGTGGCGGTTAGTAAGGTGCAATACGGTGCTCTCTGATGAAATTTGGTGATAAATATAATCACCACAAAACTATATATAGTATTTGTAAAGAGCGTATTGTTACATATGTTAACTGCCGGTGTATTTTTTCTCATTTCAAATTAAGCCATAATACTTGGGAAAGGGCAGATATGGACTAGTACTAGTACTGCTGCTTTGATGTGTCCCGTCAACTCGCGAACGAGGAGAAGCTTGCTTACTACGCCTCTCCCTCGCCCCAGCAGTGGTTCACAGGACGAGGAGAGGGTTTTGACTACAGCGCCCTCTCCCTCTCCCTCGCCCTTGCCCTCGCCCTCGCGGTGGATGTGCAACAGTTCAATCGGTGTCAGATTGCCAGAAGCATAATGTGTACTGTAGTATCATCATTGTTGGACCTTCCGAAGAGGCGAAGAGCCAAGTGCAAGGTTTACACGAGTACGAACTGTTGAACCTCCCGAAGAGGCAAAGAGCCAAGCGCAAGGTTTTATAGGAGTTGTCGTCCTAGTAGGAGTGTACTACAACTATAGTGAAGCGATGCTACTTGTATGATGCCGCCCGTCACGTATATCCAAAAGGCTGTGCCACCTTTTTTCTTAAAAGAGCGTGTTGGAGCCCGTGCAATAACCACACAGGTTGCACGTACACATAACACATTTACTAGTAATAAATTCTAAAGGACAAATGCCAGTATGCCACACAAGTTCATCTCCAATTCATGTGATAAATTTGTGCAAGACTAGTCTACATATATTCACAACTCTACCGTTCACAATTTACCGTACTCCACTTACACGTTATAGATGGGCTACATGTCCTCCTCCAGGTTCCAATCCCAGGTGTTCTTCATGGATGGCACGATCCATAGCGGTGGGCAATGGGAATCATTGTCGTAGCTTTCTAGTCCGATTCCACATGATGGAGATTCATCCAAGATGAAGCGGCATAAATCGGGGATAGCGTGTCCTACCATGTCGTTCATCCGGCGGTGCGCACTGAAGACACAACCATGCTTCATGAATGGCAGGCGAGGTGGCATCCGCTTCACAATGGGGTAGCTATCCCCAATGAAAAGCGAGTACTCTCCAAGAGTGTTCCTCGGCACCCACGTAGCATCACGGGGGCCAAACTCGGCGTCGTTCATCTAGTACACGCGGCATCTCAGATCTGGACACATGGTGACATACATAGTCAAGGTCCATGCATAATAATGTTGTGCTCAAATATGGCGGTCGATGTCTTGTGCAGCAATTAGTACTACTCCGGTTTAGAGGATGTATAATAACAGTCTTATTATATATAGACACTCTTGGCTACATGGATTTTATAGTAAGACATGGAATATAAATGGTGGAAGCTAGTGGGTTCTTGTCTTCAAGGGCCTAGCTAGCTATACGTGTCCTCCAAGGTAAAAAGTACTCCTACTAGTACGTAAGTAGAGTACTAGTACAACAATGAAAGAGAAGGCGAGAGGGTTAAAATGGAATACCTAGGTAGATGGTGACGGTCCGATCGTGGTACATTGTGTGACCATGTTCCACATCAGTGGTACCATGGGTAACGACTGCTAAGATAGTTGATCCCAATATGCCAAAGTCAGCTACAAGGTTCCAGGTTAGACCAAAACGCGGATGCAAATGCACATCCAGGATCGGCGATCTTATTTTGATCGCGGGATGACTGGTCCCTGCAAAATAATGGAGTACCGTTATGGATCAGATGATGGTTTGTGCATTCTGTTTGTAATCTCCCATACCGTAGGATGGCAACCAGATGAAACAAGTCCCCTGGCTTATTACCGCGAAGATGCGGCCTAGATGGCGCACGGCATCTTCGAACGCGTAGGGGTACAAATCTGCCACCGCCAACATGCGCCAGCCTCTGCCGTTACTGCCTCTTGCATTGATGGCAATCCTTATGTCGAACACCACGATGAGATAGTAATCATCGTAGCCACGTTGCTTTGTCGGCGGGTCCGCAATTGCTATCTTCTTCAATCTCATGTAGGCATCATCATACGTATTAAAGCCCAGCCAGTCCGGAAGGCCGATCCCAATGGTGGAGAAGGGTCTACGAACGGCAGCGCCTTCTTGTGGATGTTGTGCAAAATGATGGTGGTATCCGGCCGGAGGTATGCAAGCCAATCTTCGTTGGCACCGACCGAACCTATATATAAGAGCGGAGGGCAGCGGAGAAATTACGGATGGAAATGGAATAACTAAGTACTACATGATCAAACTCCATTACTGACCTGCTCATCGGACAAAATCCGACTACCTCTCAAGGTCGGCAACTCTAGCGGAGTCAACGTGCAACCATGTCCAGGGAGCGGTGGACTGTTCGAAGTATTGTCCCATAGAAGAACCTTCTCCTCGAGGACGCATGGAAGACCAACAAGCATGGCCTTTTCCCAAGCCATATTAAGCACCGTCTTGAAAAAGTTGGTGCAGGAAGCACCGAGTCTTCTTGGCGGTGAGGGGCGTCCAGGCGGCGTGTGATTTCTCCTAGAGTATCGCCGTCCAAGGTCTTCCAGCCACACAGCGAGGAGGAGAACCGCTGGCCGAATCCATGGGAGCAGCGATGAACTTCCTTCTCTTGGGAGGAATCGCGAGGAGGAGATAAGAGCGTAGTAACCGCAGGGCCTCGTCCCTTCCAACTGTAGACCGTTCCTTCCAACTGTAGAGAAGGGGTGAGGCTATTATTTACTACTAGTACTAGCATTATGGGATGTTATGGGATTGTATTATCTTTGTAAATAATAGCACTAGTAAGAAATTTTTGGCACTAGCTAGTAGTTTTTGGCGTGGATTAAAAAAATTTGGGTATGTTTTTTCTATTTTTTTACACGCCAACTAGTGTCAAAAAACGTCTTACATTATGTGACAGAGGAGTACGTACTCGTACTGTAGCAGCACTAGTACTACTTTCTCAACTAGTAGTGCGAGGGTACTACTAGTGCTATGTCTTTGTACTTCTAGTATAGTGCACCGCTTTTGAACTCTTGAATCTCGGGGCCAAGGAGCTACAGGTTGGAAGTGGAGGGTACTACACATTCTCTAGAACCATCGCTGTACTATCAATGCGGGAAAGTACACCTGCGTAGTGGCCTAGTGGGTACTCTCGGTGCTCTATTCAGCTGCTCCTCTCACGTGGCTGGCCTGCTTAGCCGCCTCCTCTCACGCACACACTAGCAGCCTTTGTTTATCGGCGGACAGTTCTTCGAGGCGAGAACATTTGAGTTATTTGATCTGATGAGACTAGGCTTTTCGCTTCCATTTGTGGAGGTGTAGTGGATCTCGTCGAACTTTGTTAGTACTTCCTTCTTTATGAATGAGATGAAGCAAAGCTTTTGCATCTATTTCAAAAAAACCACGTCAAGAGGAATTTCTTTTATAGTAGAGCCGATAATGGAGTGAAGTCCATGCGTGCAACGCGACAAACTCTGAGTAGTAGTAGAGCACTTTACGTCTGAGCCATATTGCACAGTTCCCAATGCCCCGCCAGCTTTTTCGGCTCCTCGTGCTTAATTGGGAGGCGCTAGTTTAAATATGCTACTAGGCGATGAGGAAGCTGCAAGCAAAAGGTGCTAGGGCTAGAAATGAACCACGCGAGCCATGAGATGCTGTGAAGGAAAACCCGTTCCAGTGGCTAGTCTATCCAGTGCACCCAGATTGTGGTGCCGCACGTCCGTTTGAGTTCAAAACTCAAACTACCCGTGTAAAATATTGGCTCACAGCGAAGTTACTATTTAAAAAAAGGTCGCCGTGCGTTTGACCGGGATCGAACCCACAAAACGAGGTATACACTCCCGCGACCACTAGTAGTACTCATTGGAGTACAACGCAACCTAGAATCACCTTTTGTCGCTAGTAGTACATTGTTCCTTACAAGAAACCCCTAATAATGCAAGAAACCACTAATAATGCCAAGAAACTACTACCACTTGCATACGTGGCAGACTTAAGATAAGACTACCTTATCAACCATTGTACGTGCTCTTACCAACCAGCCCTACCAAGAAAGCGACTACTCTACAAAGTGTCATATAGGCATCGTTTCAACCCATGGCCCCTGTTTGGATACATTTGTCGTCAATCTAACCCTGCCATCCAAACACCACTTCGGTTAGAGTTAGTTCAGGGTTAGAATCTAACCTCTGACTTAGAGTATCCAAACAGGGCCTGTCGTGGAATTGTCATGGCAGATGTCCTAGTTTGAGGACTTAGTCATGAGGCCAACGCATCTACGTAGTAGCTTGAGAGGGGTTGATCGGGATGAGTGACGCGACACACAAGACAAGGATTTAGACAGCTTCGGGCCCCGTGAAACATCATCCGGTAACAACCCTACATGCTGTTTGTGGCTAGGTCTCAGTATGCTCATGAGGGAGATGCCGTAAATCCGGCTCTCCTCTAGTTGTGTCTAGCCCTAGAGATTGTTTCTTGCCCCCCTCTCTTGGGGTGCCCTGCCCCTCCTTATATAAGTTGAAGGGGCGGGTTACATGTAGAGTCCATCTCGGACTAAGACATAAACTATTCTAACCTCTGATCACGGGCCTCTCTCCATGGGCTTCTTAACGTCTTGGGCTTCTTACAATTTGGCTTACAATCTGACTTACGGTCTGGCTTACGATCTGACTTACCATCTGGCTTACTATCTGGCTTACCATCTGGCTTAACATCTGTCGGCTTAACTGTCCGGCTTATATGACTGTGTCTGCCGGGTTACATGACTGTGTCTGCTGGGTTACGTGACTGTGTCTGCCGGGTTACACGACTTTGTCTGCCGGGTTATATGACTGTGTCTGCCGGGTTATATGACTGTGTCTGCCGGGTTAGAATGCTTAACTGTTCACGCCGGCTTATAGTCTGCCGGGTCACCAATGAAACATCAAGTCCCAGCGGGGTCATATCGCCGGTAGGGTCATACCGCGGGGTATATCCCCGACAAGGCCCATGTCGCCCATTAAGTCAACGCCTTCTATTCGACTGGGCGTAATGAATTGTGGACCTACATGTCAGTCTGCACAAAAATCCCCGAGTGACCACCTACCTCCGGCCCGTCCACCTAGTCATCCTCGGCCATGGGAAGCAGCTACCGCCGCCGGCAGAAGGCGAGGTCAAAACCGCCGGCGGTGCGGAGCCCATCTTGCGGCAGCCTGGATGCCAGTTCCGTCTGGCGCTCGCGGCCACTAGCTAGCCAAGATAGCTCTGTCCAGCTGCTTGTCTAAAAGGTTTCCTAGCTAGATTGGCACGGCGGCACGCCGGCTTGCTCGCGCACGCCGCGCTAAGGCCATCCATCTGGTTCGAGCGAAGGCCAGCGCGACGGCTTGCTCGCTCGTGATTCACGCTCACCAGCATGTCAACCCGTCACGGAAGCGGTAGCGGCGTCCGGCCGTCGGCAGAGCGATGGCCAACTTCGCTCATCACCGGCCACCCACGAACACGCATCGATCTTGTTTGAAGTAATGTTCAGGAAAAATAATGATTCGAGGGGGAATAACAGGATAGAAGGTTAGATGTGGGTCCCTGGTGTCAACGGTCAAACAAAATATGTTGGTTTAAGCTGCCTCGTCAGCACAGACGTGTGGGCCAACCCTGTCATAAATAGGTTTAAACTAACCTAATCAGTAGGTAGTAGTTTTTGGCGTGGATTAACAAAATTTGGGTATGTTTTTGCTATTTTTTGTACAATAGATTCTTCCTAGGGCTGGTTGAAAGTGGTAATTTTTTTGGTAAATACTCTACATATTGTAAGTAGGAGTGAAAGTTAAGCTTTGGAACCCAATAAGCAAGGCTAGTTACATAGTGCATATATGTGTACATGATTGAAAGTAAATATCAACCATGAGTGACTAATATCTTGATGGAAAACTTCGAAACTATGGAATACTAGGAAAAAATTGCATGGTTGGAAATACTAGCAATGTTCATGTGTGTTACCAGCGAATCATAATTAGAATAATACTTATTCACAAACTTGATACAAAACACTCTAATTTTGATATACATATATCACTAGAGATATATTATGTTTCAATTAGAATATATTCCTTGGGCTGTTTTGGTGAGGTCGGGGAGGGATGTGGTTGGTTTTAAGATACTAATTATGGGTTTTTACGCAAATTGGTAGACAAGTGGGATGTTTGTGAGAAAAGGCAACAACTTACCTCACAAATGTTAAATGTAGATCTAATGGTTACAAACGACAGATGGCAGACACACCATCATCACCAACTTAGTCTTCTGTAGGAGTACTAGCAAGATCCGTGCATTGCTCAGAACATCAAGATGCATTTTTTTATAAAAAACACTCATTGTGATTGACCCATGCGGGAGTAATCCCATGTGTAAAAACTAATTATATCTCGAGAAATAGGAGATAAGGTGAAGAGGAGTGGGGTGTGGTGGTGATTGGTGGTGGATCGATGGCGGAGGCATGGGGATTGACTACGCCAAATAGCCGCCACTGTGCCAGTTTGTTCCAGAGGCTTCCTTTCTTAATTGCTCAACAATGAGGTTGTTGGAGATAAGGATGAGCGAGGAAGGCCTTATGTCCGCAAATGTGGAGAGGGGTGCAGGTATCTTTTAGTTTAATTTCCATCAGTCAGATATAGATCGGACGGTCTATATTGCAAGATGGCACATGTACCATCATCACCAACTCGGTTTTTTATAAGAGAAGAATATAAGTATGGAGATACAAACGTACTATCAATACTTGTTTCTGTAAACTAGCATCTACATTCTATTTAACGCCTCAGCATGTGAGGCCTTAGCACAATGACTTCTCGACTGTGTAAAACAAAGGTTTTCCGTCGCCCGATAAGGAGGGATTAATGGCGGCGCTTTTTTGGCTTTGCTCTAGCCATAGTAGTCATACTAGGTGGTCTAAGCACGCGTAGATTTATTCTTTTTCACGTCTACGTGTTAGCCGTACTACCCACGACTATTGATGAATAGGCGGTAAGTTATTCATGGGGAAACCCTTGTTGGCGTGTTTGCGAGAGAGAGAGAGCAGTCTTGGCGTGTGTGATATGTCTAGAGACTGAGGCAATGATAACAAATTCTTTGTGTCTATGTGTGTGGAGGATAGAGAGAGACATGTACATGGGGCTTTGTGTTGTGTAACGTGGAGACACACATACATAATTATAGAGTGAGTGTGCGAGATACACATGCGGACATGGGGAGAGATGAGGATCCAGATTAATGGGTGTTTGTGCGTGTCTGTGTGTGTTTGTGCGCGCGTTTGTGTGTGAGAGGGAGTGTGTGTATGTGGAGTAGAGAGACCAGTAATGATGTAAACCTAGTATAAGGGAAGGGGGAATGGTGTGACATGTGTAGTAGCGGGATAGCATGGGTGCGGGCGGGGGGAGCAGACTATTTGGAAGATACATCGATTGTGTGTGGGAGAGGGGTGTGAGAGCGAGAGAGAGAGAGAGAGAGAGAGAGAGAGAGAGAGAGAGAGACAGACAAAGAGAGAGAGCGCGAGCTAGCGACGGAGAGAGAGAGAGAGAGAGAGAGAGAGAGAGAGAGAGAGAGAGAGAGAGAGAGAGAGAGAGAGAGAGGAAGAGAGGGGGCGTTTGTGTCAAAAAATGGCGTATAGATAGGGAGACAATGTTGATGTTTTTTTAAATTGGACTATGTAAGGAGACGCAAGGGAAGGAAGTCATCGTGTGTGTGATAGGGACTTCATGAGAGAACTAGAATAGTTGGTGTAGAGAACAATGTGCGAGATCGAGAACGATGATACATTAGGGAGCTATGGAAAGAGTCACGACATATATGTATACAGGGAGGAGCTGGGGCGGGTCCGCATGTGGGAGAGATAGAAAGTGGAGAGTGGTGCACAAGGAGACAAAGTGTGCTTGTTTTGCAGTGGGGATGGTGTGTGAGGTGAGTGTGCGAGAACCACAGAACTAGGGAGATAGGCGTTTGGGCGGCGTTTTGTGTGTATGGGAAAGATACACTCTACATAGTGCGTGTGCTTGGGAACGAGAGATGCAGAGAGACCTAGCTAGAGAGTGGGGGATGAGATGTGTGCACGCCCAAGAGACAAAGTGATAGAGACCTATAGTGGGGTCCGGACTTTAGAAGAGAGGGGTGTTAATGTGCTCGTGTGTTGGTGTTTGGGGGAGAACGACTTCTCTGTGTGTGTGGGGGCGATGAGGGGGGTTGGCTTCAGATAAAGAGTGAGGTGTTTATAACTCTATATTTGAGGGACTTGAGCGTAATTGAGATATATATGGTCAATAGTGTGTGCACTCAAGGTTGATCAATTTGTTTCACAGTTCGGACTATGAGATAACGAACTTTTGAACATGCGTGATATACTTTGATGTACCAGAATTACAAACCTAATATTGGAATTTTTGAATTCGACACCATAATTAGCTTTTGTAATTCATTTAAACGGATGTACATTTTTAAGCCGGGATTTCGTGATTTCAAATTCATATATCAAACCTAGAGATATACACATACGGGCATGTTCAAACTTTATAATCATCCACTTTATTCATACACATACACATTTTTGCTTTTTTCATCATATTTAGGATAAACACATTTGGAATTTCATTTGAATTGGACCATGTCAGATGTGGGGTTCCGGCAAACCCTTAAGGTTCGAACACTGGGGTGCGCGTGAAGTCTTTCCCTCCTACCGATCTACGCTCTAGCTCGCTAAGATCTTCTTGACGAACTCGGCGAACTCACAACACGGAAAGAGACACATGGTTTATCTTGGTTGGGCCACCGTTGTGGTGTAATACCCTACTCGGTGTGGTGGTGGTGGATTGCCTCTTGGCTGATGATGAACAAGATACAAAGGGAGAACAGCCTCCTGAGGTTGAGGTGTTCTTGTGGCTAGGCTCTCGATCAGATTGGATCAAACTAAAATCAGATGCCTCTACTGTGGTGGCTAACTCTACTTATATAGGCCCTGGTCCTCTTCCTAAATGTTGAGCGGGAAGGGATCCAACAAAGGCGGGCAAATTTGAAGGGGGAGAGCTAGTACAAGCTATCCTGACAAAAGCGGTCTTCGCCTGTGAAAAGCTCTGGGTTGACGCCGTCTTGGGCTCCACGATGACCTCCGCCTTGTCATCCTCTTGGTCTTGGTCTCGTTGCACCAATATGGCAACCTTTGTTGGATGCCTCGGTACTCCTCGCCTGCGCTTGCCTCCTTAGCACCAAAGAGGAAATGAGGACACCTTTGCGGCGCCTGCCTGCACCCGCCTGGCACTGCTAGTCATGGCTCACGTCCACGAGAGCCTCGTGAGGTTTGCCTTGCCTTGATATCTCTGCTCCTCGTGAGCTCGCACAGCTAGGCCACTCAAGAGGAGGCCTTGTGTCATCCACCATGAGGCTTGGGCCCTCAGGGTCTTGGATGCCTTGTTGATGAAGATGGGTCGACGGCCTGCTGCTTAGCCATGCCGTGGGCCACAGGCAGCAAGTCTGGGACCCCGTTCCCGAGCATGAGCCCAGTAGCCGGGCCCAAGGTGCGCTCTGGCAGCCCAGCGGCCAAGCCAGGGTCAAGTTCGGAGCGCCGCGGGCCCCAAAAGCCTGCGGCCTCGGTCGACATGTGGCGGTTGATTAGACGTGGGCGTCTCCGCTTCCCCATGCTGCCTTTGAATCCGCCCGGCTATGAGGCCCCCGCGGCCCACACAGTTATTCCTCCGCCTCTTGCGCCTTGCTTCCCCAATTCCTCTGCTTCCTTGCGGCTCTGTTTCTCTTCCCCAATCTGACTCGCGCACCACCTGCTCCATAGCCATGGCGCCTAAACAAGCTGAGAAGGGGAAGAGTCCTTTGCTTTTTTCGGCTGCGCCTCAGGTCGCCCTTGCAAATCGCTTCGGCGGTCTCGGTGCTTAACGAAGCCATGGACAAGGTGCGCCCGATGCTTGCCTCCAGCTTCAATGAGTGGGGGGGGGGGAGACGGTGGCTTGGCCCGTGTCTCGCGCTCGCATGGTCCAGACGGCCACCGCGATCCCAATCTTCATAGATGCCCTCACAGGCAGGCCTGATTCCTCCCTTCTCCGCCTTCTTCAATCTTTGTGCTCGAGCATTATCGGATCCATATGCTGCATCTCGATCCCAGTCGTGACACTTCTTGCCGTCTTCGCCTTCGTGTGCGAAGACATGGTGTGCATTACTCCTTCGGTGGCTCTCTTCCGCCACTTCTTCTTGTTGCATCTGGCCGACCCTCAGCAGTGCTCGGGGTGCGTGAGCTTCCAGGCTGTGGCTGACGGCGAAAGCAAGGATCGACTTTGAGCTTCCTCCATCCACGGTGACTTCCGGATATGATGGGTGTTAAATGCGATGCCGGTGTGCTCAGTCCTCTGCTTCAGGCTCCGTCGGGGCCTGCGGTTCCCAACCCCGGTTGGGGCCATCGGCGGCTCGCGATCCCCGGCCTTGCTCGTGTTTGGATCAAGTTGAGGTTGCTGAAGGATCGTGTCGTAACTGCACCGATGGTGGTGAAGGAATTCGTCTGACGCCGGGTCGCTCCGCTTCAGTGCCATTCTCGCCCCATGTGGACCTTGCTCAGAAGCCAAGACCACATGAGGTTTCAGGAGTCCGGGCTCCTCCTTGGGGCCAGGGGGCAGTGCACAAGATCTGACGGGCGTCTCTCTGCCGGCCGATCTACCCAGGAATAGTTTCCTGATGTACCGCTGTGAGAATAAGGATGAATTTGTAAAGGCCATGCCTCTCATCGACGAATGGGGACCGCGACTGGTCGGCCTGGAGGGGCCTCGGGAGAACCCTGTCGTCGTGGTTCCCTTCCCTACCCCTGACGCTGGGCTCGCCCCAAGTGATGGTGCGGGTGGGCGAGCCCAGGCGGAGACCGGCGGCTTGAGTGATGAGAAGCACGCGCCGAGTGGTGATCCTGGGGCATCATCCTCAGGAGCTTGTCACCCCCCCTCTTGAGGCGTCGGTTGCTGAGGAGACGCTGCATGCGTCTCCCGAGGCCAAGGCTCCGGGGGCCTCGGGAGGTCATGGCGAAACGGTGCCCGGCTGTTCACCGCAGCCGAGCTCCCCTAAAGACATTTCCCCGAGCTCTTCTTCGGTTCCGCTGCGCACCGGCCGTCACGTCCAGCGTTACGGTCGCCTTTGTGTGGACTTTGAGGAGCTCACTTAAGAGGAAAGGATCCCCAATGGCAGCAATATATTGAGACTGGCTGAAGCGGAGAAGTACATCGCCATTGACGTGTAAGTATCACGCAGCTGTGGCTTTCCGTGTGCTGCTTTCTTCTTCTGACGCCAGTCTTTCAGGGCTCCTTCCGCTGAGGCTGCTGGATCTCCCGAGAAATTGCCTCCTTCTTCCTTAACTACCCCGCCAGCCTCGAGCGCTCCGAGTCCCGCCTTACAGGGCAGAGTTGGTTGGAGGGGCACTCATGCCTTCCTGGCGTGCTGATCCTGCGGCCTCGCCACGCGTCCCCATCGGCCTCGCATGGAGCTTGGTAGGCATGCCCAAGACTCCTCCGCTGATCTTTGGCGGTAACTTGTTGGCTTCGATCCTCGGCTCCTCCTCGAGCAGCAAGCCCCAGCAGGCTTGGGCTTTCAGTGAAGACGGGCTGGTGTCGGGTACGGCGCCAGCCCCCAGCCCCCTGCCGAGGGGTGGCGCACCGCGTGGCGCCCTGCCTGCAGCCCTCGAGGCGGAGGGCGGGAAGGCCAGCGTTCGAGCTTGGCCTTGAGGCGGGCGTGGTTCGCCATGAGCTCTTCGAGGAGGTGATGACTGTGATGGGCGGCTTGGTGAAGAGCTCATGAGTGTTGATTTGTGTCTTGAGGCCGAAGGTCTCCGGCTATGAAGGAGCGGCGCAAGCTGAAGGTGGCCATCAACCTCGGCCTTTATCAGCGTGACCTTGAGAACGCGAAGGCTGAGGCGTCTCTCAAGATTTCCTATGAAGCCCGCTCTCGAGCCTTGGAGGAGGCTCGCGAGGCTGATCGCCACCGAGAGGCTGCGGAGAAGCGCGCGTGGGAACTCCAGGCCTGGAGCGCGTCTCTTGAGCAGTATGTGGAGGTGCGCAGGGCTGCTCTTGCATCGCCGAGGGGGACGCCTGCGGAGGAAGAGGGGGTCCGGAAGCGTGAGGAGGCGCTAACCCTGGAGGCCATGGAGCGCAGCCGCGAGCTCGAGCAACTGGAGACGAGAGAGCGTCAAGTTGCCCAAGCAGAAGACGCCGTCGGGGCTTGCGAGGCGGGACTTGAGGAGGAGTGAACCACCGGGTAGCCGAGGTTCGCTCGGACCTGGAGGGTAGGTACGATCTGAAGTTGAAGCTCGCGGGCATGGACGATGAGGGCAGGGCCGCTGCCCTCAGGCCCAGGTTGGACGAGGCTGTGAGACGTGTGGAAGCCGCGACCGCTGCCCTGGTGTCGGCGCAGGCGGACTTGGCCTCCGCCCGGGCCGAGCTGCGTTCCCACCGGAAGCGTGCTGACGATGCAGAGGCCGTCGCGAGGCGAAACACCGAGGAGGTTCTCCAACATCGGACGCTGGAGTGCGAGCATGCCCCCATGCTTCAAGATCTTCGGAACAGGGCCAATACCTCCCTGGGCCACCTTTGTAATGTGGAGGCGCCGACTCCTCACTCAGATGATTATGCCAGCCACCTGACCTTCTTCACCGAGGTGGTGACGCGCCTGGAAGCTCGATCTGCCAGAGCTCGCCAGCTTGTGGAGGGAAGGGGGCGTGGCTTGCTTGAGCGCGCTTTCTCGCATGTCTTCAGCCACCTCCTGAACGCCGACCCCAACTTCGACTTCGACGCCGCCATCACTCCCGTCCCCTTGGCTATACGGGGTGACCTAGCGCGCTAGGTCGAGGACCATGTGGACGCGTTGGTCAGGGCCTTCGCTTTGGAGGATGATGCAGTGGTGGTCGTCGTAGACGAAGGCGACGTGGTCGATGGAGGCGTTGCCGATGGCGGCGGTGATGCCGATGAAGATGACGACGACGCGAGCGATGCGGCGAGCGACATTTCTGGCTGATCCCTTGTTATCCTGTCATTTTTTCCTGCGCACGAACTCGGGCGTGGCCCTTAGAAACTTGTAAGAGAATTTTGAGAGCGGGAGCCCCTCATGTAAGCAAATCGCAGTTTTTACTTTTCCATGTGTTGTGAGTTTGTGCCCTCGTGAACTTGTGAATCTTGATGCGAGTTTTCGGCCTTGGTTTGCCTTAGTCACTGCCTGCTTGGCGCTGGGCTGCGATATGTTGAGTTCCCGAGAACCTTGCGGAACTCGCTGCCCCGTCCAGGGGTGAGCGCTGGTTGCAGTGCTAGCGCGCGCTTGGCGCGCCCGTGCTTCGTGCAGTCCTGCTCGCGAGGAGATTGTGAGGAAAAGGCGACGGACATGAGTCCCGGACAAAACGAGATCCAGAAGGCAAGGAAATGCTCAAACGTGAAAAGGCTCCCCCCGCGCGCATCAATAAAACTCAGCTTCAACTCAAATCCAAATCCAAAAGGCGAGGCTACAGAAAGAGAGAGATCCAAAGCAAAAGGCCGCGTCCGGCACCTAGTCTAGTCTTCTCACCAGCGCGGAGCTAAGTGCTACCACTAGGTGTGGGAGGGAGCCCCAGGGCCTGAGGCCGGCACCCCTGAGACTCCGGGGCGTGTACAGCCCCACTCATTATTACGTGAGAGTGTCACGGGCGGCGAGCTTCACAGGCACTGGGCCTTCTTCACAGGTACCGGCCTAGCTTCATATCGCTCGCCGATCGAGGGCCCGCCTTGCGCCACTCTCGACCTCCTCACAGGCCGACCGGAGACCAGGACAAAGCAGAGGAGGGAAGAGGACGCCAGCGTTCCCTCGGCGACCACTGAGTCCTCTCTTAGGGAAGGGTTGGCGAGGCCTCCCGGCAGAGGGCCTACCTCCGGTGTCGTCGTCAGCGTCAGCGCCTTGTGAGGAGGGGCCTTGCTCCTGGCTCCCTGTTGGTGGCCCCCAGCGCGTCTCCCTTGTTGGAGCAGGTGTCGCCGCGCCTGGGTCGTTGATCGACGCGGCAACCTGGTTCATCTGTAGCCCATGGTTAGCGTAAACCTGTTCTTGAGAGACTAGCGGTACCCTGTAATTGCCGCCATTGGCGCGATCGTTGTGGTTCTCCGTTGGCTCTTGGAAAGCTTCCGCTCCTAGCGCCCCTTCTCCCCAGTCTTCTCCAACGAACGAGCCGATGTCGTCCTCTGGTGCGTACTCTTGGTCCATCATGCGGGGCATGTAGGCCACGGGGCCGTCACCAACACCTCGCCATGGTGCCCCACCCTCCCACGTTACTCCGCCCATGACGGCGTCACAGGGATGATGATACGCACCCGGACGGAACCATGGGTGATGACGCTTGCGCTTGTGCTTTCGTCGAGGGCGGCATGGGGGACTAGAGCCCCCTGCGCCGACGGCCGTCTTTGATGTTAGCCAAGCCCGTGCGTAGTTGGTGGCGCGCAGATGTGGTGAGGCTCGCCGCGCGTCCCTGTAGTGGCCTGGGGGGAAAGTCGATAATAGAAGGGTGGTGCTCCCGACGCTGCTATGTCCAGCAGCTCAGCGACTCGCTCAAGTAGCGTGTCCCGGCCGCTCTCCATCAGCCTGCATCGCAGCAGCTCCCTTTCCACCGTAAGTGCCGCCCGCATGTTCGCGCACTCGCAGGCCGTGAGTGCGGCGCTGTTGCTGCGGCGTGGCTTGCCGCTCTCGCTGCGGCCCGTACTTGCCGCAGGGTGAGGATGGATGAAGCCTGACCATGCTGTCTGCGCCCAGCGGAACTTCGTGGCGCCCGTGCCGCTTGGGGTGCGGGGTCGAGATCCCCATGGGCAGGCGGCGTCATCCGCGCCGGCCAGGCTGCCCAGCGGTAGGAGCCGGCCCTTGGGTAGCCAGACATCGCAGCCGGTGAACGTCGAAGAGCTGGTTGGCGGAGAAGAAGCCCCGGTGCACCCCTACCTGGCGCGCCAAATGTCAGATGTGGGGTTCCGGCAAACCCTTAAGGTTCGAACACTGGGGTGCGTGCGAAGTCTTTCCCTCCTACCGATCTACGCTCTAGCTCGCTAAGATCATGCGGACGAACTCGACGAACTCACAACATGGAAAGAGACACACGGTTTATACTAGTTCGGGCCATCGTTGAGGTGTAATACCCTACTCCAGTTTGGTGGTGGTGGATTGCCTCTTAGGCTGATGATGAACAGTACAAAGGGAGAACAGCCTCCTGAGCTTGAGGTGTTCTTGTGGCTAGGATCTCGATTGGATTGGATCTACCTAAAATCAGATGCCTCTACTGTGGTGGCTAGCTCTACTTATATAGGCCCTGGTCCTCTTCCCAAATGTTGAGCGGGAAGGGAGCCAACAACGGCGGGCAAATTTGAAGGGGGCAGCTAGTAGAAGCTATCCTAACAAAAGCGGTCTTCGCCTGCGAAAAGCTCTGGGGTGACGCCGTCTTGGGCTCCACGATGACCTCCGCCTCGTCGTCCTCCTGGTCTTGGTCTCGTTGCACTGATATGGAAACCTTTGCCGGATGCCTCGGTGCTCTTCGCCTGCGCTTGCCTCCTTAGCACCAAAGAGGAAATGAGGACACTGCGCGCACCGGCACCCGCCTGGCACCCACCTGGCACCGTTCGTCATGGCTCACGTCACGAGAGCATCATGAGGTTTGCCTTGCCTTGATATCTCCGCTCCTCGTGAGCCTGCCTGGCTAGGCCACTCCAGGAGGCCTTGTGTCGTCGCCTCATGAGGCTTGGCCCCTCGCGAGGGTCTTGGATGCCTGTGTTGATGAAGATGGGCCGTCTGACTCTTTGTAACCAAGCCGTGGCCGCATGAGCGAGCAAGTCTGAGGACCCCGTTCCCGAGCATGACAGAACCATATGATGGTATTTGCTTGTAGTAGCTTAGTGATCCATATTTGAATTGAATGGACAATCTAAGTTTCGAGTTGAAGACATTGATTTTCAAAACTTGCATTTTTTTGCGTGCAAAACAAACAAATTCTCGGCCATGATATCATAGTCGGCCGTACAAGAGCAGAATATAAATTCAGGCGCCAAAAGCTTTCAAACTTCCCGCTCACATCGAAATATCTCGCGCTCGAAAGTTTAGCCCTGCGATATTCCTATTTTACCCCTGCCACATGAACGGAAAAGGGCTGCTTTGGTAACTCCATTGTTTTCCCTCTTTGCCCCAACATTCTTCCCCGTAGCCCCTCCCTTCCCTCCCGACCCCCAACCACAGCAAGCCGAATCTAGTCCTCACTTGTGCCAGTGGACCTCACACCTCGAATCTACCTTCCGCACCTTGGAACCCCCAACTGCAAACTCACCACTTCACTGAGCTGCTTCAGCGACCGGCTTGTACACCGCTTCCGGATCTCCTTGACCGTCATCATGGTCCCATCGCACCGAATCTTCTTAACTGGCGCCCTCATCCACCACAGTGTAGGCCCTTCACTGACTCCCTCGTCCAGTCCGCCCTTCGCTAGCCCTTCATACAAGCCCTCGCCCGCATATGAGATCCGCTTTCATCGAAAGCAGCCTACAACGCTACCGCCAAGCCTTCTTCGCCCAATGCACCGGACCCGCTCCACGTACACCATATTCAACTCCACCGCCTCGCTTAACCAACGCTGCAGCCTCATCAGGTTATTTCGATCTATACTCCTTCGGTTTTCTCTTTTATCGTGCAACTGTTCACTTACCACGTATGAGCTTTCTTCTATGTCGACAGCGCCGCAAATCAGAAATCGAGCCGCTTCAGCGATAGCTACAAACCGCCCAAACTCAACATAACACGAGCACCATCGACGATCCTTAGCTATCAAGTATGCCAACGATACCCATACGCCGAGAATCGGTACTATTATCCAACGACGGGCGCCTACGTTCACTTTCTTAGCATAAGCACCGCACCTTTGAATTTCTTCATGGCATCATTCAGTTTTTTCATGAGACGCGTTATTACGCTTGCACCTGTAGGGCCATACTTACAGCAAAGGCACATGTTACATGTGCTAAATTACATACCAGTGCACATATAGTTAATATGCTTTAGTTTTGTCCTAAGTATTACTGTACTTCCTAGATATCACTGCCTACTATTTTACTTCTTGCATGCTATATTTATGATAATGGTGTTGTTCTAATGCCACCTATTGGTTCCATTAGACTGCTTCATGTTCTCTATGCTTAATTACACATCGACAAACTAGCATGTGGTTCCGCTGGTTTTTGTTCGTTTTAGCCTACATTTTTACGATGCTAGCTATATTGCATCACTCCCTCTGAGCCTTTGTTCATTACTTTTTGTGTGTTCTTGATCTTTCCAAGTTGCATAACTAATTTGATGCTTCTATTAATTATGGAGCTGCCAACCCCATCAAGCAAAATATTTGTTCTTTTGGGGCTGGCACCTCGAACAAGCATAAAAATAGAGGGAAGCAGATATATTGTTGTGTATGCACACACCCTTATTTCATTAGTTTAGATGAACCATTGATGATCAATTCGAACCAGCGCATGTGATTAAAATTAATTTTACCTAAATAGAGGGTGCAGAATAAACTACAACAAGTACATTTGCAACCACGGGATGCTGCGATATCTTCAAAGAACATTGCAACAGCGTGAGGCTTCACAAAGCAACATATGGTAAGCCGGTGTGTTTTAGTACATGTGAAATGTAATGCATGCGGGCTTCTTTCTTGGCTTGTGCCCTCAACACCTGTAATCCTACGTAATAACAAATAGTTCGGTTATGCGCTTTGCTGTATTGCTTGATTCGAATGCTTGTTTGTTACTTGTTACGCTATACCCGAGTTGGCACAATATGTCGCCAGGTTCTGCCGTACTATCGTAAAGAAATGCATGCCTAGTTCATTTGAGTCCTTAACTTTTCCTCTGAACTTCATCACAAGACTGTCTTCGTAGTTTATATGAGGCCTCACTGTTAAGTGCTTTCTCAGATTATTTCAACTACTTAGATGCCTTGGCAACTTAAATAAAGTGGTGGTACACTCCCTTTCAACTAGGGATGTCAACTAGGTCCCGTTTAATCCCGATTAAAGTCCACTAGTGGTATGATAGTTCAAAAGAGTTTTTGTTTTTTGAGGAAAATGAACCAGGAGCTAGCAAAAACTAACTAGATGGAGTGCAGCGGATGTCATTTATTTGCCACTTCTTGAGCGAATTCGACCTCGGATGGTCAAGTCTCGTGTACATGTCATCCTGGATCGGTAATGCCTTGACACACACAAAGATTCGAAGGATTTATAACAGTAGCAATCACACACTTATTACATCAAATGTATCAAAAGAGAACTTATTACAATAATATGGCTTAAGGCCATCTAATGCGATAATGAAGGCTTGGAAGATAAAGTGAGTCCATCAACTCCAACGGCATGACTGAGCTGCACGGCAACGACCTACCAATCCTTACTCGTCTGAAAAGTCTGCAACATAATATGTTGCAGCCCGAGAATGGGTCAACACATGGAATATCTTTGGCAATGTAACACATAGAGAGTAATGAAAGAATAAGCTATACTACATGCATATATGGCTGGTGGAATAGCCCTATGGTTACAGTTTTGCATAAAGCCAATTTTTCCCTATATCAAAGGAATAAATTTTATTTAACTATTATGGTGGTTGGAACAACATTGAGAAGGTATAACCCCAACTCAATCCGAATTAAAGTGATTAACAACCCAGCAATATTACTTTAAAGTGATGAGATACATGTGAATACTCAAGTACTAGATACTCAGAATTGTCCATAACCGGGGACACGGCTAACCATGATTAGATTGTACACTCTGCAGAGGTTTGCGCACTTTTCCCCACAAGACTCGATCGCCTCCGTTGGTTTCTCGCACTACATGGTGTTTGAGAAGCAGATGACCGAGACACAGTCTTTCAGAAACATTAACTCTCTACTCCGGATAGATCATACCAAACCTATAAAACCCACTACCTGCTGATCTACCTCTTCGAGAGCATCATGTAACTTACTCAACTATGCTAGAGCCCATAATAGCTTGTGGCTGGACACGGAAGTTTCTAGCATGAATAGTCTCGATTCCCTTTGAGCCTGGGTGGCGGTCCTTAGGAAGATCACATGGGTACCCAGGATTTCCAAAAATAAAATGCAGACAACACTGGGTTCCCAGTGCCTCAATCCACCCGGATGTGTATTTAAGTTGCCACCTTAAAGTAAACCATTAATTAACAATCTCACATCTGTCGTGAATATCTCTCAAACCCAAACCACGTCTCTGAGCATAGCATAGCAATATAAGCAACACGTAGAAGTAACTCCCAAGGGTTTGATAGTAACAGGGCAATAGGTTCCTACCTCATCATCTACTTCCCAACCCACAAATTAATGACATCCTAATCATGCAATGTTTGAGGGTTGAGCTAATGCATAAAAACGGGTATGAAAAGGTATGATCAAGTGTTACTTGCCTTGCTGACGATCCGTGAATCCTAGAGACTCGTAGTAACACGCCGCACTCCGAATTCTATCGCAAGCAAACAATACATACATAAGCAACAAACAAAGATGCACAAAGCGAAACTTCAAGCTGAAAGAGGTTGACGGAGAGTACAACTTAAGAACTCCGGTTTGCAAAAAGAATCAAACCAAACGAAACAACGAAACTCAAACGGCGAGAGAAACAAGATCCGTTTACTAATCTGAACTAGAGTCAAATTTTACAACGTCAAAATCTGGTTTAAGTTGGCTATTCGGAAAGAGGGTTTCGAGATGAAACTCAGCGCTTGAATCGCCTCGATTCGATAAACTACCGAAAAGTTATACTAATTTGAACATTGGTTCAGAAATCGAAATCGGAATAATCGCGGAATAAAACCGATAAAAGAAAACGACGAACGGCTAAACGAACGAACGTTCGTTAGCGGAAACTAAACGACGAATGGTTCGTCAAAACGAACGGACGGGTGAACGTTCTTAAAATAAATAAACCGGGAAATAAAACCGATCTAATATAAAAAACGGGCTAGGGTTTTTTTTAAAAGAAACCGAAGGGTTATTTAAAAAAACCGGCGACGAGGGCTACCTCCGGCGATCGTATAGCGGGGCGGCGGCTGCTCCGGCGGAGTCCGGCGATGGGGCTAGGGGCGGCGGCTCGGCGAGGGTCGACGGCGCGGGAGGCGGCGGCGGCGGCGGCTGCTCGGGCTCGGCCTGGGTCCGTCCGGAGCAGGCAAGGCGGTGGTGGCTAAGGGAGAGGGGGGGCGGTATAAAGAGGGGGAGAGGTGGCTTGGAGGAGGGGCAAGGCGGCGGGGAGGAGTCCCGGCTCGGGACTCCAGGTCCCAAGGGCGGCAGCCGCTGCGCAGAAGCGGACAGGCGGCGATGCTTTCTGGGCCGGGTTAGCCCGATCGGTATTGATTCCTTTAAAAAAAAAAACATTCCGCCGAAAATTATAAAAACCCTAGAAAAATAAATAAAAATCTAAAATGTCAAAACAAGTTTTCTTTGCCTAAATAAAATATTTAGAACAAGATGAACTTTTCTTGGCCCCTAAAGTGCAATTTTAAACATATGAAAATTTTCTCGAGGAAAATAATATTACATTTAAATTAAATAAAATCCAAATAATTATTTTAACATTTTTACTCAGGTATTTCAGTTATTTTTTTGGAGAAGTCATATTATCTCCTCTCGTTTATTTTAAACTTGAAATATTTATCCGGAGAGAAAAATAATAAAATCCAAAATCCTCGCCTTTCATTATTTGATAAAATTCAAATATGAAAATCGGAAAATCCTCAACTCTCTCCGAGGGTCCTTGAGTTGTTTAGGATTTCGAGGATGGCAAACGGGAATGCATTAAAATATGATATGCATGGATGACACTGTATACATGCCAAATTGAAAATTTGGGATGTTACAAACCTACCCCCTTAAGATGAATCTAGCCCTCGAGATTCGGGTTAACTAGAAAATAGGTGAGGATGGTCCTTGCGAATATCATCTTCTCGCTCCCGTGGCTTCCTCCTCGGTATGGTGGCTCCTTGAACTTTCCAAAACTTGATAACTTTGTCGCGAGTGACTCGGTATCGAAATCTAAAATCTTCACCGGCTTCTCCTCATAAGTCAAATTACTATCCAATCAGACGCCTCTAGGGGCATCAGATCCTTTAATGGTATGTCGGCCATCTCAGCGTGGCACTTCTTGATTGTGATACGTGAAACACATCGTGAACTCGACGATCCTTCGGTAACTCCGGCTTGTAGGCAACTTCTCCCATTCGCTCCAAAACACGATACGGTCCTACAAATCTTGGGCCTAACTTTCCCTTTACTCCAAAAGCGTTTCACTCCCTCGTGGGTGATACTCATGAGATAGGCTCTGTCTCCAATTTCATAGGTTACTTCCTTGCGTTTTGAATCTGCGTAACTCTTCTGTCTAGACCGAGCAATCTTTAGTCCTCTCACGATCAGTTTAACTTTCTCCTCTGAGTCTTTGATCAAATCTGGTCCAAACAACCGACGGTCTCCGACCTCATCCCACATCAAGGGTGTTCTACATCTGCGTCCATACTGAGCTTGAGCGGTGCCATCTTCAAACCGGCACGGTAGCTGTTGTTATATGAGAATTCTGCGTCTCGGCAAATTGTCATCCCAACTAGATCCATAATCTAGCGCATGTGCTCTTAACATATCCTCCGAGGATCTGGTTAACTCTCTCTGCCCTCCATCCGTACGTGGGTGGAACGTCAGATCAATTCCAATCTGGTACCCAAAGTCTGGTGTAGTTGATGCCAAAACTTTGAAGTAAACCGTGTTCCTCTATCGACACGATGCTCCTCGGAACTCCGTGCAAACATAATGATCCTGGTCATATATATCTTGGCCAACTTGGCACTTGTATAAGTTGTTTTCCTTTGGGATGAAGTGAGCTACTTTGGCAAACGATCCACAACTACCCATATTGAATCATATCTTGCTTTGGTTACGGGTAATCCAGTTGATAAAATCCATGCCAAGTTTGTCCCACTTCCATTCGGTATTGGCATAGGCTGTAATACCTGTTGGCTTTTGATGCTCTGCCTTCACTCTCGACATACATCGCATAACGGCTACATACTCGGCAATATCCTTCTTCATACCATCCACCGTAAACGTTCCTTCAAGTCCAAATACATCTTGTCAAGCTTCCGAGGTGAATCGAGTATGGTGAGTCATGGGCCTCTTGAAGTATTATCTTCCTGATCTCCGAGTTGTTGGGCACATAAATCCGGTCCTCAAACCACAAGGTATCATGCTCATCCTCGCGAAAACCTTTGGCTTTTCCTTTGCCCATCTTTTCTTTTATCTCAGCAATCTCTTTATCCTCCTTCTGAGCGTCTCGAATCTTGTCTAACAAGGTCGACTGAACCTCCATTGTTGCAAGAAAACCTCTTGGAACAATCTCCAACTGAAGTTCCATAATATCTTCTGCTAACTCCTTTGGCGGTCCTCTACTTTCAAGGATATTGGCATAACTCTTCCGACTCAAAGCGCCCTGCTACGACGTTGGCCTTTCCTGGATGGTAGTGTAGCTTCATATCGTAATCCTTTATAATCTCCAGCCATCTCCTCCGTCTTCGAGGTTTAACTCATACGTGTGAAAATGTACTTCAAACTCTTATGATCCGTGTACACATCACAACGGTTTCCCATGAGATAATGTCTCCGGGTCTTCAACGCATGTACTCCAGCTGCTAACTCCAAATCATGCGTGGCATAGTTCAACTCATGAGGCTTCAGTTGTCGTGAGGCATACGAAACAACTTTTCCGTTCTGCATAAGAACACATCCAAGTCCCAAGCGAGAGGCATCACAGTACACTTGAAACTCCTTATGTATATCTGGCAATGTCAGCACTGGGTCTGTAGTCAACCGTTTCTTCAACTCTTGGAAGCTTGTCTCACAATCATCTGTCCATTTGAACTTGGTATCCTTCTTTAGCAATTCTGTCATTGGTTTAGCAATCCTGGAAAAATTCTCAATGAATCTCCGATAATATCCTGCCACCCAAGGAAGCTGCGAATCTCACGATCAAGTGGGTGCCAACCATTCAAAGGATCGATGAATTTTACTAGGATCTACCGCTATACCCTCTCCTGATATAACATGCCCAAGAAATCCAACTTCCTTCAACCAAAACTCGCACTTGCTGAATTTGGCGTATAACTGTGTTCCACAGGTTTCTCAAGGACCAAACATAGGTGTTCTGAGTGCTCCTGTTCGTTATTAGAGTAAACCATAATATCATCGATAAACAACACAACAAACTTGTCCAAATACACCATGAACACTATGTTCATCATACTCATAAAATAGGCAGGGCGTTAGTCGGTCCAAATGACATGACAAGATACTCATATAATCCATACGTGTGGTGAATGCTGTCTTTGGTATATCCTTCTCTCGGATCTTCAATCGATGGTATCACGATCGTAGATCAATCTAAGAAAACACCTTAGCTCCTTGCAACCCATCAAACAGATCATTAATCATCGGTAAGGGATACTTGTTCTTTATCGTTACTTCATTCAGTAGCTCGGTAATCAACAACCATCCTTAGGGATTTATCCTTCTTCTCCACCAAAAAAATCTTGGGGCTCCCCAAGGTGATGAACTTCTCTGAATGTAACCTTTCTCCAATAGCTCCTTGATACGCTTCTTAATTTCCTCCGGATCATTTGCGGGCATCCGATAGGGTCTCTTTGATATTGGCCCGATGCACGGCATTAGTTCTATTAGAAACTCGATGTCTCGATCCGGTGGCATGCTGGTAACTCTTCCGAAAAACATCTGGATAATCCTTCACTACGGTACTTCCTCTTGTACAACTCCGTGAGGGTATTCACTTAGCTCCTCCTAGGCACATGCCTAGATACATACTTAATCCTTTTTCCCTCCGGGTGGTAAGATAAATTGACTTGCTAGCACAGTCAATACTTCCTCCAAACTTTGACATCCAATCCATACCTAATATCACATCCAATCCTTGCGACTCCAAGATAATTAGGTCAGACGGAAAAACATGCGTGCCAATGATTAGGGGTATCTGGGTGCACCACTTGCTAGCCATGTACTCTGCTCCAGGCGAGCTCACTAAAAGAGGGGTCCTAAGGGTCTGGGTTGGTAACTTAAACTTATCCACAAATCCCCTTGATATGTATGAATGCGATGCACCAGTATAAAAAAAACAATAGCGGTAAATGACCGAACCAAAACTTACCTATTACCGCGTCCATTTGCTCTTCAACTTCCTCCACGTTAACGTGGTTCACTTGTCCTTTGTTGAATGGATTGGGCTTCTTCCGGCGCTTCCATTTCCGTTCCGTTCTTTCCTTCAGGCGATCGTTGGCATAGTGCCTGTCTTCCGCACTTAAAGCAAATAACTTGGCTTAAGTCCCTCTTGGCGGTGTAGCTGGGTTAGAGCGATTCTGATTATTGTTGGCTGCATTTCCATTCCCATTCTTGGCACCATTATGCGATCCTCCTCCAGTATGGTTATGTCCTCCATGGTTATGAACAAGTCCTCCCGAGTTCGGGGTTAAACGAGGCTTCGGTGAGCTCTGAGTTATACTTCCCTTGTCCATACTTCCTCTTACGACTCTCAATTTGTCAGCTGCTTTCCTTCAATCATTAGGGCCTTATCTACCAACTCCTGGTAGTTGTTGAAAGTTGCCACCATCAACTGCATACTCATCTCATCATTCAGCCCTTCCATAAACTTCTCTTGCTTAGCGGCATCTGTGGCCACATCATCAGGGGCATAGCGTGATAACTTGCTAAACTCATCCACGTACTGGGCCACAGTACGGTTCCCCTGGCGTAAGTTGCGGAAATCACGCTTCTTTATCTGCATGGCTCCAGTTGAAACATGGGCCGTGCGAAAAGCTTGTTGGAACTGGTCCCAAGTGACATTGGCTATAGGAAAAGTAGCCGTGTAATTCTCCCACCATGCGGCTGGTCCATCCAATTGATGTGCGCAAAACACACTCTTTCAAAGATCCGTGCATCCTGCGGTGGTTAACTCCCTTCCAATACGGGCGTAACCAGTCATCTGCAACTATTGGCTCGATTACTCTTTGGAAAACACCGGCGGTTGTAACCTTAGAAAGCGGGCTAAATTGTCCACTTTGGCGGCGGGTTGTTGTTGTTGTTGTTGTTGGTATTGCCCAGTTACGAACTAGCAATTGCATCAAGGCATTACATTGTTGGATCAACTGAGTGAGCTCCGTGGGAAAACAAAACCCGGTCACGTCTCGGAGGCATCGAAGGTTTAGATGGGAGAGATTAGAATAGAAAGAGGTCTAGTGAGAAAAAACTACCCATATGCACATGAGGCAAACACACATTCATTCAATCAAGCAAGCAAGGGCATACAAAGCGATCTAGGACTATCGCATAAGTGCTCAACTACTACTAGTTACATGGGGGTAATACTACTATTATATGGTGGTCATCTAGAAATTTTGATCGGTGGAAGACTCCATGATGTCTCGCTCGACTTCGTCTTCATAGTCATCATCACTTGGATCTGAGTCGGTGTCGTTGATGATGATGTTGTTGTCCGACAAGCGGGATCTTCTTCCTCTTCTTGCTCCTCTTCCTTGGGTGCCGGTCCTCCCATGAAGACTCCGATCTTCTTGACTAGGTCGCCGTTCTTCTCCAAGAGTATTTTGATTTCTTCCTCATATCCATCGCGTGTAGACTTGAGTTCTTCCTCCAGCTCGATGATCTTAGTTTTCGCCTTCTTCAAGTCCATCATGTCTCTGCGCACATTTGGTTCTCATGACGTCGAATGTGCTTTGGGTTTAGCCTCTGGATGTAGGCTGCAATGGATCTATCCTTCTTGGTGCTGATTTCTTCCCATTGCTCGTCTCGGCGCCCACATATTTGGTATATGGTGTCTTTAAGCTCCTTATTGTAGACTTCTCCAATGCGTCCCATGGTGATGTGAGCTGCCATACTCTTTCCCAAACTCCATGTTGGTGCATTGAAAACACATACTATGGGCTCCGTGCTTGGCATAAACGTCCTTCCGGAACTAGAGCTTGAATCTTCCAGCATTCTTCTCACGGTAAGGTGGCGTTATGCGTCCGGTGAAGCTTGGTATTCCAATATTCGTGTACCTAGTGACTTCCTTCAAGTGGCGTCCAATAGTTGTGTATTCATCCGGTTGTGCATACTTGTACTTGATCTCCTTCATCCTAAAGAGTTGAATAATGGAGTGGGTTCAGATATGAGTAGAGAGGAGTGTCCTATGGTTTTATCTTAGTGGTCGTGTCCTACACTCAGCGTGTGCTCTCGATACCATCTTGTAGCGACCCGACCTCGAGATGGTCAAGTCTACGTGCTTCATGTCATCCCTGGATCGGTAATCTTGACACACACGATTACTCGAAGGATTTATAACAGAGTAGCAATCACACACTTATTACATCGAATGTCTCAAAAGAGAACTTATTACAATAATATGGCTTAAGGCCATCTAATGCGATAACAATGGAAGGCTTGGAAGATAAAGTGAGTCCATCAACTCCAACGGCATAACTGAAATGCACGACAACGACCTACCAATCCTTACTCCTCGT
The DNA here is from genome assembly GCA_021605145.1 of Aegilops bicornis. Lineage (NCBI taxonomy): Eukaryota > Viridiplantae > Streptophyta > Magnoliopsida > Poales > Poaceae > Aegilops > Aegilops bicornis. The sequence continues at coordinate 160,192,864 of CM038671.1, read as the reverse complement.
GCGAAAATGCGCAACATAATATGTTGCAGCCCGAGAACGGTCAAAGACATGGAATATCTTGGCAATGTAACACATAGAGAGTAATGAAAGAATAAGCTATACTACATGCATATATGGCTGGTGGAATAGCTCTATGGTTACAGTTTTGCATAAAGCCAATTTTTCCCTATATCAAAGGAATAAATTTTATTTAACTATTATGGTGGTTGGAACAACATTGAGAAGGTATAACCCCAACTCAATCCCAATTAAAATGATTAACAACCCAGCAATATTACTTTAAAGTGATGAGATACATGTGAATACTCAAGTATAAGATACTCAGAATTGTCCATAACCGGGGACACGGCTAACCATGATTAGATTGTACACTCTGCAGAGGTTTGCACACTTTTCCCCACAAGACTCGATCGCCTCCGTTGGTTTCTCGCACTACATGGTGTTTGAGAAAGCGGATGACCGAGACACGATCTTTCGTAAACATTAACTCTCTACTCGGATAGATCATACCAAACCTATAAAACCCACTACCTTTGATCTACCTCTTCGAGAGCTTCACGTAACTTACTCAACTATGCTAGAGCCCATAATAGCTTGTGGCTGCACACGGAAGTTTCTAGCATGAATAGTCTCGATTCCTTTGAGCCCTGGGTGGCGGTCCTTAGGAAGATCACACGGGTCCCCCGGGATTTCCAAAAAATAAAACAGACAACACTGGGTTCCCCAGGTGCCTCAATCCACCTAGATGTGTATTTAAGTTGCTACGTTAAATTAAACCGTTAATTAACAATCTCACATCTATCGTGAATATCTCTCAAACCCAAACCACGTCTACGAGCATAGCATAGCAATATAAGCAACACGTAGAAGTAACTCCCAAGGGTTTGATAGTAACAGTGCAATAGGTTCCTACCTCATCATCTACTTCCCAACCCACAAATTAATGACATCCTAATCATGCAATGTTTGAGGCTTGAGCTAATGCATAAAACTGGGTATGAAAAGGTATGATCAAGTGTTACTTGCCTTGCTGACGATCCGTGAATCCTAGAGACTCGTAGTAACACGCTTCGAACTCCGGGAATTCTATCACAAGCAAACAATACATACATAAGCAACAAACAAAGATGCACAAACAAAATTTCAACTGAAAGAGGTTGACCGGAGAGTTCAACTTAAGAACTCCGGTTTGCAAAAAGAATCAAACCAAACGAAACAACGAAACTCAAACGGCGAGAGAAACAAGATCCGTTTACTAATCTGAACTAGAGTCAAATTTTACAACGTCGAAATCTAGTTTAAGTTGGCTATTCGGAAAGAGGGTTTCGAGATGAAACTCCAGGCGCTTGAATTGCCTGATTCCGATAAACGAGCGAAAAGTTATACTAATTTGAACACTGGTTCAGAAATCGAAATCGGAATAATCGCGGAATAAAACCGATAAAAGAAAATGACGAACGGCTAAACGAACGAACGTTCGTTAGCGGAAACTAAACGACGAATGGTTCGTAAAAACGAACGGACGGTGAACGTTCTTAAAATAAATAAACCGGGAAATAAAACCGATCTAATATAAAAAAACGGGCTAGGGGTTTTTTTTTAAAAAAGAAACCGAAGGGTTATTTAAAAAAACCGGCGACGAGGGCTACCTCCGTGATCGTCCATGGGCGGGCGGCTGCTCCGTGAGGTCCGCGAGGGGCTAGGGCGGCGGCTCGGCGAGGGGCGACGGCGCTGGAGGCAGCGGCGGCGGCTAAGGGCGGCGGCGGCGGCCGCTCGGGCTCGGCTCAGGGTCCCAAGGGCGGCGGTGGTGGTGGTTGAGGAGAGGGGGCGTATATAAAGAGGGGAGAGGTGGCTTGGAGGAGGGGCAAGGCGGGAGGAAGTCCGCTCGGACTCGTGTCCCAAGGCGTGTGGCGGGCACAAGAAGTGAGGCGGCGGCGACTTGGGTCATTGCTTTTGGGCCGTTAGCCCAGGTTCCTTTTTTTTCAAAAAACATTCCTTGAAAATTATAAAAACCTAGAAAAATAAATAAAAATCTAAAAATGCCAAAACAAGTTTTCTTTGCCTAAATAAAATATTTAGAACAAGATGAACTTTTCTTGGCCCCTAAAGTGCAATTTTAAACATATGCAAATTTTCTCTAGGCAAATAAAATTCCAAATAAATAAAATAAAATCCAAATAATGATTTTAACATTTTTCCTCCGGTATTTCAGTTATTTTTTTGGAGAAGTCATATTATCTCCTCTCGCTTATTTTAAACTTGAAATATTTTTGCGGAGAGAAAAATAATAAAATCCAAAATCCTCGCCTTTCATTATTTGATAAAATTCAAATATGAAAATCGGAAAATCCTCAACTCTCTCCGAAGGTCCTTGAGTTGTTTAGGATTTCGAGGATGGCAAACGGGAATGCATTAAAATATGATATGCATGGATGACCTGTGTATACATGCCAAATTGAAATTTGGGATGTTACACTTACATCCCTAGTTTCATCTTACCATTTTAATTTCTTTTGGTGATCTTTGCTTGAACCATTTAAATATAGCTTGCCATGCTCGGCAATATTTCGTATGTAGTTTACCATGTAAGCTTACTGCCTGGATCATGCGATAAGTATCTCTTACTTATGTCCAGCAGAAACCTTTCAGGATGCCGTTCACACTAGGAAACAATGTACAACCCCAGAACCTATTTGTGGAAGCAGTGCGCCATCCATGTTACCAGATGGTAGCAGTTCAGAGGCAACACCGCTGGAGAGCAGTCTGAGCACAAATATTATAGTTCTTGAGGCTCTACTAGAGGCATAAATAGATGGTATGGCTGCCATGAATGAGGTAATCTCGATCTTGAAGCTGGAAATTGTGCAATTAGCTGCACGCATTATGCAAGCAACCCAAGAATTGGAGGAAGTAAGAATGTTGCATTTGAAGACGGAGGAGGTCCTGCTGCTTCTGCTATCTGAAGCCCAGGGTAATCCCAGTTCTTCTTTAGATAGAAGTTGAAATTATCATTAGATTATTGTACTTGCATGTTGTGTCATGTCTCTGAATGGATTATGTTGTAAGACCCCTTATGTTGTCCATGTGTTGTAATGATCAGAATTTTTTAGGTGAGGTAATCCTCAGTACTTGTATGATTGACATAAGGTGAACTGTTTTTTGTGTGAGCATATTGTATTGGATGAAATAACTATTTGACTCAAAGTGTATCCAAGCTACTGAATTCAAAGATCACGACATTTCTAAATCATAATCATATATAAAGGTGGAATAAATCTTTGTTGTGGTTTTGAAGAAATAAATAACAAAACATAGAATTATCTGTGGATATTCGTAATCGAATAAAAATTGGATTTTGATTTAGTTGCCAGGGCCCAGGGCAAACGTGGATGCTAATTCTACCAAGTTTTGAACGAAGCGGCTAAACACCCACCATCATTTGTGGGCTGCACGAAGCAAGTGTTTGCGAGATGGATTACTATCTACCCTGACACTTGACATCCTTATCGACCAGATTTACACTCCTGTAGATAGGGGTAGACTAGTAACTTCAATCAGACGTGACACGACGGCCTCTCAGCCCATTCAGACACGGTGGGCACCAAACATGGGCAGCAAAACACATTTGATTCAAGCTCGTCCGAAAGACATTTGTCTCTGCCTCCATTTCCCCATTCATCCACGGTGGGTGGCAAAACAAACTCTCCTCATCCGAAATCGATGTAGGCTAATATTTTAAATAGTGGCGGATGTGTAACTTCCCTCGGGCGTGACACAACCGCCCTACTGTCGACCTCGTTCATACACCGTGGGTGCCAACCGTGGGCGGCAAAACACCCTCCTCGCCCAAAATCATTACAAGCAAATATTTGGGAGATGCGAGATTACCGTCCTATCCCCAACCGACGTGATGTCCGAAATTTTAAATGGGGATAAGTTCGTAACTTTGCCACATTTTAGACAAGCGCATCCCAAAGTTTGAGATTGCCCCTCCCCCTCCATTTCTCCATTCATACACCGTCGGCGCCACAAGAACCTCCCCACTGTAGACAGCCTCCTCCGTCCGCCACCCCATCCTCCACCTTGCCGGAGCCGCTACCCCTACCCCGTCGTCCACTGCAAGAGATGGACGTCTCTCATCCACGGCGCCGAACCAGGATCCTTTCATCGCATCGTCTCGCTTCATCGGCACCCTCGTCCACTTTGCCGCTGCTTGCCACTCCAACGACCGCCTCGCCCACGGCAACAAGATTTATCCCCCAACCCAGCCGCCGCCATCTAAAGTCTGCTTCCCTTGCCACGACAGCCATCGCACCATAACACCCTCAACGACGTTAGGGGCCTACACGGCGTCGCAAGAGAGGTGGTACTCTTCCATGTGTGCTTAAGTTATTGATCTCACCCAGAAAATAGATCTTAAATTGTTTACTGTACTTTTCTTGCCTGTACCAAATCGTAGTGGCTAGTTGAATGCAAACATTGGTTGCGAAGTAGCTTTGTCCAGTTTGCGCCTTCAGATCCGCCATGTCACGGTCACTATACTCGTCAAGCTTATGGTTTCCCCCCTTTATATTCACTACCATCATCGTGAGGCGCTTCAACGCTTCATGTCGTGCTAGCACTGCTCCTCAAGACCTCAACCCATCAAGCAAAACAACATGCCACTCATAATTCCAAAGCTTACGTGTTGAAATACGAATCTGATATGATGCTCATATTACTAAAACAAAGAAAGTTTAATTGGTCACCTAATGTTCCTATATTCGTTTCGAAAAGCATGTGCGCCACCCACTGGTCCAGCTAGTTCCACTTTCCTGATTTTACTCTTGATGCTTAGGGTTTTCCCCTTTTATCTACTCTACTATGATCTGCTTAGGTGCTTTCTGTCATACTAGCATTACTCCACCCTTCAAGATAAACAACACAACACTCAAAATTTCAAAGCTTAGTTGTTCAAATATGATTGTGATATGATACCGATATTAGTTAATGCATACATTTAATTGGTTAGCTAAAGGTCCCACTTGAGTTTCCAAATGCATGTCGCGACATATAGAGAGACAAATGTAATTGCATTTCTTTGTCACTTGTTGACTGTACTTTCTTGTCCATACCAAATCTTAGTTGTTATTTCAAAGAAAATATCGGTTGCTAACTACCCTTTGCGCGGTTTGTAGCTTTAGATCTGCCATCCCATTGCCACGGTCAACACTATACTCATCATGCTTACGGTTTCCCCATTTTATGATGACCACGATCAGCCTACGTGGTTCGTGTCGTAATAGCACTGCTCCACCCATCGAGCTAAACAAGCTTAGTTATACAAATTCAAATCTGATATTATGTTGATATTAGTAAAATTGAGAGATGTTTAATTGGTTAGCTAAATGTTCCTACTTTAGTTTCGAAATGCATGCGAGCCACATATGGAGAGACCTAAGGAATAGTATTTCTCTGCGCTCACGGTTCATCATGGGTGGCCAACCGACATTGTATAGAAAGACTTGTAATATCTTCAATCTGCTTGCTCTTCTGCTGTTCTTTAAGATGATCCTCTTCTCTTCGATTCATTGGTCAGTCGATTTATTCTCCTTGGTATAGTTTGAATCTTTTCAAAGTTAAGTCGACTTGTTCTTCTTTACTATATGTTGAAGTCGTCATCCGTGAAGTATCATCACTTAGAGCTCTCATATTTTGAGTAGTAGGCCACATTATATTAATGCACACACCAAATTACAGCATGCATGGCACCTCTTAGAAGAATTGCAGAGATAGCACAAAGGGGTTTCTGAGGGAGGAAGTATTGGATTAGAATCACTTACGCATTACAAAGATAATCTCACTTGTTTTTATGTTTTCATGCATGTCGTATTGAACATTATCAAAATTAATATGAGAATGGGCGCACGAGAGGAATATTGCGGAACAATCCCATTGGCTAACAAACTTGGCATGGTGGAGGATGGCCTATCTTATTCACCCATCAAGGTGCATGCTCTAACTTGGCAAGGTTGTATTGGTCGCACATATTTTGCATCTGACCTCTTGCATTACTTCTACTTTGTTACACCATCTGCTTAGTTTAAGCATCATATATGAGTATATAACATACCTATCCATTTTCCGTACCTATTCCATGTGTCGTCATACTATGTTTTTCAGTCAAATGTTGTTCTTTCGTAATAAATGTCCAAAAGGAAGAGGGTGATTGCAGAACCTCAAGGAGTACAAACTAGGTATTTGGAAAAGGTAGTGATACCTGTTAAATCAGCAGCCACAGAAAACACAGGCGCAACTGTAACAGACTTTACCCCTACTCCAGTGGCCAAACCCCTGTTAGAACTGCTGACCGCCCAGCGTCAGGTACTGTCTATGATATCAATTCAAAATTTGAACTCCTAAATTTCTGCATGTTCCTTACCTTCTCTCTTGTAAAACAAATTTTATATGAATCTCCATGCTCAAAGGATCATAGGATCGGCGACAATCTTGGGCTCTGCATTGCTCTTGTCGCATTACCTCTTACCCTTTGTCAAAGATACTTACACTCATTGCTGTTTGATTATGTAGCATCATTGTAAATGTTTGCTTCTTTATCCTCCCTTTGCTTGGAATTATAAGATCTATATTTACTCTTAGATAAACGTAGAATTAACACAATGGTTATGAAGTTTTGGATTGCTCATGTAAGTACATGTTGTCATGTACTCCCTCTGTATCGAATTAATTGTTGATCAATTGGATGTATTTAGAACTTAATAGTGCTAGATACATCCATTTTAGTGACAACTAATAACGGACGGTGGTGGTATTACTGTACATGCATCGCGACATAGTTGATTGTCTAGTATTACTCTGCATCTTATCCGCCTCGCCTCCACTTTCTCCAAATTATCATATCTACATTTACTCTTACCAAAATGTTGAATAAAGCCAATGCCACTTCACACGTTGATGTCCGCATTCCTCTTGTCAATTACCTTTTGCCTTGTAACGTTGTACTTAATTAATTGCTATTTGATTATGTATCATCGATGCACTTTTGAGCTTCATTATCCTCTATTTTTTCCAATATTATTTGATCTATATTTACTCTTTGCAAAATGTACAATAATGGCAACGCTTATAAAGAATTTTCTTTGGGGAATTTATTGAATTATATTTCCATCAACATGGAGAAGGGCTTTGTCCACCGTGTTAACATGTAATGTAAGTTCATCCTTCTCAAGCCTTCAAACTTTGTTCTAGTATAGATTTGGATAGGCATCATTTCCTCCACTTCTTGTTTACATCTGATTGGATGTTTGCAACAACTACCGATTTTAAATTGTAGTTGTAAAAACATGTTCCTTATCTTGAAACAGATCCATTTATTTGCTTATATAATTGTGAAACCTGTTACGTGTCTCCTTGTTTCTCTTTGAGTCGTATCTCTTATGCCAGCGAGAACTTTAGGAAAGATAGTGAGCCCAACCATCTTGAGGACAGCGAGATGACCCCAAGGTCCTGTCTTGATGAAGACAGTGAGTTAAAGCTACTCACCAGCAGGTGTGAGACAACCTCTGTGCAGTCGCTGCCTCAATCAGTTCAATTTCTTCAGTCTCAACTTAAAGCGGAAACGCTTGCTTCAGCTCAGCTCCGACTTGAAGTCAAAGATGTAATGAAGATGTCAGGGGACTACCTTGTGCACTATGGTGCCATACAGCTAGGGATGAAGCGTCTATCGTTGACACAACTGAGGTGTCATCAGCTTGTTCGGTTGCTTGCGGGGCCCGAGCTTGCCAGGTCTAGTGCCTTCTGAAGAGCTCTTAGTTTTGTATATTCTTTTGTCGGCACGTTCATATGCACTGGTGGCGACCTTTGATGCCCAGTGTATGTAATCCTCGATCATGTTGCGCTTTATTATCACCGGTAGCGAACTTTGATTCCCAATGGATGTAATATGCCGTAATTTCTATGTTGTATAGTCTAGGTTTATTCTTTGGTCGGTATGCTGTAATTTAGGCCGGAAGGTTCAGTGGATCTTAGTGTTGTCGGTCTTCAGGCCGGCCCGTTACTCATATGGGCCAAAATGTGGGCCTATAATCATCTTGGGCCATAGTAGTTTCCCTCCTTTAACAAGCCATGGGCTACATATTTACTGTAGTGACGCTGAGCTTCCTACGGGCCATAGAAACAATGGGCGTTCTACGGTCCATAGAAACAATGGGCCTTCTACGGGCCGTATCATCAATGGGCCTTAGACGGGCCGTATGATCGATTGGCCAAACATGGGCCAAAAACAGACCGCATTATGGCCGTAAACGGTCTAGAGTTGGAGTCGTCCATTCATGGGCCGACCATAACGGGCTGTTGTTAATAGGCCGTATTTGATGACGCTGTGAAAACGGCCCAACGTATTAACAGGCCACAAACGGGCCGACTGTAACGATGGGCAGAATTTGGCCCACAAGCGTAAAATGGCGATGTGCCGTAGTAATGGCGAATCTTTGAAATGAACCTAAGAATAAATGGGCCACGAGAAGGTCAAGGATAACATGGGCAAACGGCCCAATGTATTAATGGGACGTTAATGGGTATAAAGTGATACCTTTGTTCATTACGGGCCGCCACCACGAGCCGTTAATGGGCCAAGAGTTACAAAGGGCCTCATATGGGCCGAAAGACGTCATGGGCCATACGTGGGCCGGAACTTACAATGGGCTGGAATCATATTGGAGGGCCCAGATGACGCTATTGGGCCTAATTCGGATAGGTCGTAACGGGCCCTGGGTTAGCGGGCTGTAAATGGGCTATGTCTTGAGCAGGCCGTTAACGAGCTTTCAGGGCCGGCCCGCCACCTTTTGACCAAGTCAAACGGGCCGGCCTTTTCACAGGAATGGGCCTCTGTCCGGTCGTGCCACATGTCGACGTATCATAGGCGCCTTCGGTCCAATGAGTGTATGACATCTGTCCCAACGGTGAGCCGACATGTGTTTCCTCCAGCCAATGATGATTTTACACGTGGAAAATCCCCATTGGTCGGGGCTGTTAGCGGGTTATCGGATCCAAAACCGGACCCAATAGCTTAACGGCGTTCCGTTACGGTGGATGCCACGTGTCGGTCACCCTTGACGAAAGCACTTCTGTGACGCGCGATTTATCGTCATGGAAGTGGACACTTCCGTGATGATAATTTTGGTAATGTCATGGAACACTTCTCACGAAAGCACGTGTAGGACTATCTTGATTACATCATAAAATTGTCATGGATGTACATGCATGACAAAAAACGCGACCTACTGTGACAAATATGTATCATCACGGACGTGTATTTTTTTTGTAGTGAATATAACTTCTATTCGGATATAAGAAAACATAACCTATTATGTTGTCTTTTTAGCATGTCATATTTTAATGAGTGCTCATAATTACAAAAGATGTCCAAGATAGTATATTTATATGTGACACCTCTCTTTCTGTATAACTTCCTATTAATTACAACAATGACCAAAACTACGTTTGTCAACTCTCAACAACTTTTATTCATCATACTCTTTATGTGTGAAGCAATTACTCTCCATAAGATCAATATATGAACTTTTTATTTCTTTTTATTCTTTCTTTTATTTAATTCCCTCAAGATCATAGCAAGAAAGAAAAGCCCTCAACTCAAAACTACTCTTTATTATATATCTCTCAAGGACTCGATTACATAGATAGAGCATAAAGCAAAACTCACGGCTAGATCATACTAAAACTTTATTCTACTAGATCATGATATAACCAAAAGGATCAAACTAAGAAAAATGGTAAAGATAAAGATGTCATGGTGATATGATACCGGGGCACTCCCCCAAGCTTGGCAGTTGCCAAGGGGAGTGCCCATAACCATGTATTTGTGTCTCATTCTTCGGGGGTGGTGATGTTGGAGTTGTCGCATTCTTCTTCTCTAGCTTGCATCGGAGGCTAAAATTTTCCTCCCTCAGATCCTCATTCTCGAGCTCGAGTTTCATTATCTTTTTTCATAATGTCACCTTGCCGTCCTGCGAAAAACATGGTGGGATAGATCGGATCTTAGGGAGGCTTGACTTCTTGAACTCCACATGCATGTCGCCAGGTTGGGGTAGTGGATCGTCCTCTTCATCGGACCTTGTCTCCTCCTTCCCCTTTGGCTCATAGTCTTCTTCTTCCTCCGTAGTCCAACCATAATGTTCCACATCCCCATATGCTTTTGGGTTTGTGATGTAATCATCCATGTAGCTTTCTCCCTCTGAATCCTGGGACGACATCTTGCTCCAAATCTGCTGCAGGAACAACTCAAAACGAAAACAGAGGATTTTCTCGTGGTATGGTGGTCAAAACCTTTGGGAGATTATATAATGAATTTTTACCAATCGAAAGAAGTATTGTGCAAGAAAGCGGAGTCCGGAAGGCACACGAGGTAGCCACAAGGATGAGGGGCGCGCCCAGGGGGGTAGGGCGCGCCATCCACCCTTGTGGTGGCCTCGTGTCTCCTTCGGACTACTTTTAATTTTCCTAATTTTTAAATATTCCAAAACGGAGAAATTTTATCATTGGAAACGTTAAGGTCGGTTTACTTACCGTACCACATACCTATTCCTTTTCGTAGTCCGAACGCGTTCTGGAAAGTGTCCCTTATGTACTCCTCTAGGGTTACGGTATCAATTATATTGGTCTCAACATTTATGGGAGTACCTGAGATATAATGTTTGATTCTTTGACCGTTTAACACCTTCGGATTTGTGCCTTCCCATTTAGAGAGAAGCTTTCCTGCAAAAAATCTTAAACGAGAGTTGTATAGCAAAACATGATCACCTACGTTAAACTCACGCTTTTGTATCCTTCTATCATGCCATCTTTTTACCTTTTCTTTAAACAACTTGGCTTTCTCATAGGCCTAGGTTCTCCATTCATCAAGCAAGCTAATGTCAAATAACCTCTTCTCACCGGCAAGTTTGAAATCATAATTGAGCTCTTTAATAGCCCAATATGCCTTACGTTCTAGTTCAAGAGGTAAGTGACATGCTTTTCCATTAACCATTTATACGGAGACATGCCCATAGGATTCTTATAAGCAGTTCTATAAGCCCATAATGCATCATCAAGTTTCTTAGACCAATTCTTTCTAGATCTATTAACGGTCTTTTGCAAAATTGAATTAATCTCTCTATTTCTCAATTCTACTTGACCACTAGACTGAGGATGATAAGGAGATGCAATTCTATGGTTGACATCATATTTAGCAAGCATTTTACGGAAATCACCATGAATAAAATGTGAACCATCATCAGTCATTAAATATCTAGGGACTCCAAACCTCGGAAAAATAACTTCTTTAAGCATATTAATAGAAGTGTTATGATCAGCACTACTAGTTGGACTCTACCCACTTAGTAATGTAATCAACAACAACTAAAATATTTGTATACCCATTAGAGGAAGGAAAAGGTCCCATATAATCAAAACCCCAAACATCAAATGGTTCAATAACAAGTGAATAGTTCATTGGCATTTCCCGACGTCTACTAATATTGCCAATTCTTTGACATTGATCGCAAGACAAGACAAACTTATGGGCGTCTTTAAAGAGAGTGGGCCAATAGAAACCGGATTGCAATACCTTATGTGCAGTTCTATCTCCAACGTGGTGTCCTCCGTAAGACTCGGAGTGGCACTTGCATAGGATCTATTCATGTTCATGCTCAGGTACACAACGTCTAATAACACCATCTACTCCTTCTTTATAAAGGTGTGGGTCAGCCCAAAATCTAATGTCTTAAATGATAGAAAAACTTTTTCTTTTGCTGGTATGTGAAACTAGGTGGTATAAATTTAGCAACAATATAATTAGCATAATCAGCATACCATGGAGTATTATGAGAGGCATTTATGACATTTAATTTTTCATCAGGAAAGCTATCATCAATAGGTAGTGGGACATAGCGCATGGACGCGTGTGTTAAGAAAACAACTAGCAGAAAAAAAACTGGACCTTGGTCAAAGTACGATATGGTTCCTGCACTACCGGTACATCTGTTAATTGTGACGCTGCAGACGTGGCCCCCACCTGAAGGAAATATGCCCTAGAGGCAATAATAAATTTGTTATTTGTATTTCCTTATATAATGATAAATGTTTATTATTCATGCTAGAATAGTATTAACTGGAAACTTAGTACATGTGTGAATACATAGACAAACAGAGTGTCCCTAGTATGCCTCTACTTGACTAGCTCGTTAATCAAAGATGGTTAAGTTTCCTAACCATAGACATGTGTTGTCATTTGATGAACGGGATCACATCATTAGAGAATGATGTGATGGACAAGACCCATCCTTTAGCTTAGCATAATGATTGTTTAGTTTTATTGATATTGCTTTCTTCATGACTTATACATATTCCTCTGACTATGAGATTATGCAACTCCCGAATACTGGAGGAACACTTTGTGTGCTATCAAACGTCACAACGTAACTGGGTGATTATAAAGATGCTCTACAGGTGTCTCCGATGGTGTTTGTTGAGTTGGAATAGATCGAGATTAGGATTTGTCACTCCGAGAATCAGAGAGGTATCTCTGGGCGCCCTCGGTAATGCACATCACTATAAACCTTGCAAGCAATGTGACTAATGAGTTAGTTACGGGAAGATGCATTACGGAACGAGTAAAGAGACGTGTCGGTAACGAGATTGAACTAGGTATGATGATACCGACGATCGAATCTCGGGCAAGTAACATACCGATGACAAATGGAATAACGCATGTTGTTATGCGGTTTGACCGATAAAGATCTTCGTTGAATATGTAGGAACCAGTATGATCATCCAGGTTCCGCTATTGGTTATTAACCGGAGAGATGTCTCGGTCATGTCTACATAGTTCTGGAACCCGTAGGGTCCGCACGCTTAACATTCGATGACGATTTTGTATTATATGAGTTATGTGTTTTCATGACCGAATGTTGTTCGGAGTCCCAGATGAGATCACATACATGACGAGGAGTCTCGAAATGGTCAAGACATAAAGAATGATATATTGGATGATGTTATTCGGACACCGGATGAGTTCCGAGAGGTACCGGGTAACTATTGGAGTGCCGGAGGGTTATCGGAACCCCCCGGGGGAACTAATGAGCCTTCATGGGCCTTAGTGGAGAGAGAGGAGGGCCACAAGGGGCTGGTCGACCCCCCCCCTTTGTCGCATTTAATTGGACTAGGGAAGGGGCGCCCCTTCCCTCTCCTTCCTTCTTCCCACTTCCACCAAGTGGCATCCGACGAGGACTTGGAGTCCTAGTAGGTCTCCTCTCTTCTGGCGCGCCCTCCAGGGGCCGGCGGTCCTCCCCTCCCCTCCTTTATCTACGGGGGCAGGGGGCACCCTAGAACACACAAGATCAATTGTCTTAGCCATGTGCAGTGCCCCCTCCACAGATTACACCTCAGATCATATTGTCGTAGTGCTTAGGCGAAGCCCCGCGCGGATCACATCATCAACACCGTCATCACGCCTCGTGTTGACGGATCTCATCTACATCCTCGAACCTCTGCTGGATCAAGAGCTCGAGGGATGTGATCGCGCTGAACGTGAGCAGAACTCGGAGGTGTCGTGCGTTCGGTACTTGATCGGTTGGATCGTGATTGGATCGCGAAGAGTACGACTACATCAACCGCGTTAACATAACGCTTCCACTTTCGGTCTACGAGGGTACATGGACACACTCTCCCCTCTCATTGCTATGCATCTCCTAGTTTGATCATGCGTGATCATAGGAATTTTTTTGAAATACTGGGTTCCCCAACAGTGGAATCCGAGCCAGGTCTATGCGTAGATGTTATATGCACGAGTAGAACACAAAGAGTTGTGGGCAATATTAGTCATATTACTTACCACCAAAGTCTTACTTTGATTCAGCGGTATTGTTGGATGAAGCGGCCCGGACCGACATTACATGACCATGTTCATGAGACTGGTTCTACCGACGTGCTTCGCACACAGGTGCCTGACGGGTGTCTGTTTCTCCAACTTTAGTTGAATCGAGTTTGACTACGGCCGATCCTTGTTGAAGGTTAAAACAGCACACTTGACGAAAAATAGTTGTGGTTTTGATGCGTAGGTAAGAACGGTTCTTGCTAGAAGCCCGTAGCAGCCACGTAAAACTTGCAACAACAAAGTAGAGGACGTCTAACTTGTTTTTGCGGGGCATGTTGTGATGTGATATGGTCAAGACGTGATGATATATAAATTGTTGTATGAGATGATCATGTTTTTTAAAAGTTATCGGCAACTGGCAGGAGCCTTATGGTTGTCGCTTTATTGTATGAAATGCAATCGCCATGTAATTGCTTTATTTTATCACTAAGCGGTAGCGATAGTCGTAGAAGCAATAGTTGGCGAGACGACAACGATGCTACGATGGAGATCAAGGTGTCAAGCCGGTGACGATGGAGATCATGACGATGCTTTGGAGATAGAATCAAAGGCACAAGATGATGATGGCCATATCATGTCACATATTTTGATTGCATGTGATGTTTATCCTTTATTCATCTTATTTTTCTTAGTATGTGTCGGTTCTATATCTGGCGTATCTCGTAGTAGGGATCCTAAGCTAGGCGTCTTGGAGCGATGGTAACGTGGACACAGGATTTTACCCAGGTTCGGGCCCTCTTGATAGAGGTAAAACCCTACATCCTGCTTTTGATTATATTCATATGGGTGTAGTACAGGGTACATGTGTCTACCACAAGACTGATCTAATGTATATGAGATGTCATGTAATGAATATGAGATTATCTATTAACTAGCCTAGCCTCAGTTTATATAACACACCAGAGGCCTAGGGTTTAGGAGAGTCCTCGTCTTGGGCACCAAGTCTTGTGGAATTTTCCTTGTATGCGGCATGGGCTGTCCGAAGTGGCCCATGATAGAACCGCCATGTGGGTCCTCGGCCCGATCCACACAGTCGGGAGACGATGTGGTGAGTACCCCTAGTCTAGGATACCGTCACTAGCCCCCCTGAACCGGTCTTCAAGTTAGGGATGCTCCTCGATTCTTCTGAACATTTCTTCATCTTCGGTTGTCGGTCTTGAAAACTGGTTAAACAAATCTTCCCATCTTCGATCTTGAGGAATTCCGAAGTGGACCCGAAGAGTTTATACGTCGGGTATCCGAGGAGCCCTTCTATCGGCTTTTATCAATGCCTTGTTACTTTTACGGGCACCTCGGGTTTGAAGCTGTTCCAGTGCGGCGGTGTCATCTTGCATCCGAGCTCCAACGCCAGACTGTATTCGAGGTATCTTTTGCTTCCGAGCACCAAAGTCGGACTGTATCCGAGCTCCATCGCCGGACTGTATCCGAGCTCCAACGCCGGAGTATATCCGAGCTCCAATGCCGGACTATATCCGAGCTCCAACGCCGGACTATATCCGAGGTGTCATAGATCACCTTGGCTTGAAAAAGTTTGAAGGAGGTTATCCGAGTTTAACGCTGAAAAGTTCTCTATGGAACGAGCCATTCGAATCCGAGCCTTATGACGGACCACTTCCGAGCTCCCATAATGGTCAGCGTCCGAGGTGTGGTAAACTACCTCGGTCTTTTAAAAGACTGAACGAATTTAGCTGAGCTTGATGCCGGAAATGCCCTCTATGGAGCCAGCCACTCGCAACCGAGCTTTATGCCGGATAGGTCTAGATGGTACCTATTGTTGTCCGAAGATGCGATTGCCCATAGTTCAGTCAAGCCGAACACAGAGCACTCTGAATTTTCTGTATAGAATAGGCAATGCAGATCAGGGGATCGATGTGCCCCTTTTATATTTGTAAATGATAAGCCCGAAGCCCAGTAACCCCCGAGCCTTAATGCAGGCACGGGAGGCCGTATTAAGGAGCGATATCCGGAGTAAAATCACAAATTATGAGTAATGATTGTATGTATCCAAGTACTCTACATCATTAATGCTTGGATCCGCATTGTACAAAACTTTGTTGACCGACCATCGGCTTCGACCTCTTTGGCCAGTAGCCGAGGAGTGTTTTCCTACTTTATAAAGCCATTATAAGGGCAAAGATTTATGGAAAACAAGGCAATCCGGCCATATGGTTTTATAAACAGAGGTACGCAGAAAGATATAAAACATTTTCCAAAGAAAATAATCCCGCTATCGGTTCCTTTCTTTGGGTTGTCATGCTGATCATGATCATGAAACCTCGCCTCCGATCATTGTGGGAGGAAAATATTGAGGATTTAGTTCGAGGAAAGTTCCCGAACTCTATGGTATTAATAAACCAAAATTTTCACTTCCGTCGTTACCAACCAATTATATCCTTTAAGATCGCTAGCTTTCGGCTTCACCCAGTCTGAGGTACTAACTCGGATAACCCGGTAGTAACAATCACAGAGGTGCTCCCTTTACCGCCTAGCCGAACAATCGGGAACGTAGGAGTAAGCGCAGGAGCCAGGCAACCCAGCTTGGCCAAAATCTTAAGTCAAATTGATGCATATTTATGGCTTTATAATGATGATTGCGGAAGGCAGCCTTCGTATATTAAATACAAACGCCGATGATATGTTTATTCTAACTCTGTTGTGACCGTTTATCAGTTGAAAGTGGCCCATCGTCGGCTTCCACCCCCTTGTAGATGCTACGCAAGGTGTTTTTGCAATAACAAAACAACCCTTAGCCGACGTCTCGGTGCCCGAAGGCGGTTTTGTTAGCGAAAACGAGGCAATCAGATATGCGGGCTTTATAACCTTCACTTAGTCATGGGAGCTTAAAGTTGGAAGGCCAGCTACTAGCCCCCGGTTAGTGTTTGGCGACAGCCAAGGTCAAGTCGTTAACACTTCGGCCCACGTTATGAACGGCCCATCGTTTAACATGGGGTGACCTCCATCAATGTTATAGTTTAACACAGTCATCGGATCGCTGATCAGTTTACGCTTATTGTGACAGTCAGTTTTTGGCTTTCTCCACTGAGGTGCTTAACCATGCGAGCTGGAAGCACAATCGCAGCGGTTATCCCTTTGCACACCTAGCCGAACAAAGCGGAACGTAGGAGGCAAGCACATGTGAGGCGGCAACCCAACTATTGACCGAAGACACAATTCGAAACCAATGCATATATAGCAATGTCCGAGAATGTTTTTGCCGAATCTCTAAAGGTGTTCGGTGTTGCACTGTGAGACTAATGCTAGAAACACACAAAGAGTTTAAAAGTGCCATAGGCTTGGAAAACCGAAAAACTTCAGTAAAAACTGGACGTCCGAAATACATCGAGTGTTCGGTGCCAAATCGAAAATTGGTCTTAGAAAAAAAGGTGCTTCTGTCGTGCTTTAACATGACACATCCTATCTCAAGACTTCAAGCGGGTCAGCCTACGGCTTCAACCTCCTATCCCGAAGGTGGAGTACTTATTGTTAGGCCAGTTTAGCAAACAAAACTCTAGCGGCTTTGAGCGAGAAATTAGGCTCCTCAGCTATTGACCACACACCCGCGTCGAAAAAAGGAGTGATAGAAAAAGACTTTGCAACGACTAAGAAGAAGAACACTTAATATAAAACAGCTCATACTAATTTAAGAGCCCCGAAGTGACTTTGGATAAAAGGATTTTATGTATAATGATTGTATGCATCAAGTACTAATATCATATCTGTGTTCACCCAAACTTTAAATGCGTCTTAACCGGCTTAGCTTCTCCCTCTTCGATCAAGGGCGAAAAGTGTTATGTACTCCACCCGTCGAGAATATCGACGGTGTTTCCGATAACCGAGCAATCAGGCCATAAGGTCTGTAACGGACATAAAGCGGCGCCGAGGAACTTATGCTATATTATCGATGAAGTGTAAGAAGCATCTTCAAGAAAATGGTAGCCCCAACGATACCTTTCTTCGATTGCTCATTGTTACTATGAGACTTGTGCAATAGATTTTTGTACTCATGAGTTCCGTTGTGTGCCGACCATGATTGAAAACAATAAGAGCGCTTAGATTTCGTCTTCACCTACCGAGGTCCGAGTCGGATGATGACCCGATCGTGAAAATCGCAGAGGTGCTCCTTTACTCCCTAGCCGAACAATCGGGAACGAGGGGTAAACAGGCAAAAGGCAACCCAGCTTATGGAACACTTAAGTCAACATGGTGCATATTGTATGTAATACATGAACAAGGAACGAAGCCATACAAGTATAATCATATGCAAGAGGAAAGGCTTCATAAAGGAAGCCCCCAAGTAAAGGGGGTATTTGAATTTGTGTGTCACAAACAAAGTTTTAACAAGGAAGTTTTCCAAAATCTTTTTGCCTAAAAAATTATAATGCTTGATCGAACCGAACGAAATTTAAAACTGAAAGTTTTTTAGCATGAAAGCAACTTAGCTGGTTAATGTGCTCGGTGTTGATGACGCGGTCCGAGCTTGATGCGGCACAAGGTCCCAGCGCCCAGGCTAGTCCCAAGGTGGCCGAGCAAAGAGTTCGGCGCTCCGAAGTTGCAACGCAAAGTCGTTGATGTGATGAGGTGGAGCCCCATCCCCGCTAACATGACGAAGCAGGTCAGCGAATCAAGCATCAGCTTAATGTTGGCACGAGCAGTGCACCGAAGTGACGACACAATCTGCTCGATAAAAGGGGGATGACAACGTCGGCACGCCAAGGTGACCATATATCGCAGTCAACATCGATTTCCTGCACAAACAAAACAGTGCAAGCAAGAAACAACAATAATTGAAAGGAAGAAAATATAATGCGTAATTAATGTATGCAAAGCGAATAATCAGGTAAGCTTGGCCCGGGCACCGAGGTCGGTTCGACAGAATGGCAGCGCAGATATGTTGATGTAGGTCAGCATGCATGGGGCGAAAACATCGGCCTGGCATCATCTGAACTCATTGCGCGGAGGTGTCGGTCGGCGCGGTGGCTGTCGAATGCGTAAGATAGCTTTGTTGCATCAATCCGATCCTGATGGACGTGCAACAACTAGTAGTGCTAATTGCATCAGGGAAGCACATGGAAGAGAGACCATTAATGAAAAGTGTACACGTCCTCCAAACTTAATTAAATAATAAGGAAAAAGAAAGATCAATTCTCCATGTGACTGAGCTAAGCCGGACTATCGTCGGTCTCAGATGCATGTTGAGTCGAACTATCATCGGTCACAGATACCTGTCAAAGTGGGTTCACACAGGGACGCGCGTTGAGGCGACACCACAATTTGATCGGTGCACACCACGACGCATTTACCCACGTCGGCCACGTAGTTGACCGCGTGGACGCAATGGTTGATTACTGCGCACATAAAATAGCGCGAGCAAGTAGCAATAATAATTGAAAACAATGCATAGTTAATTTATGCAAAGTGAATAATATGGTGAAGTAAGTTTGGCCTGGGCGCCGAGGTCGATGTCGACATATGCCAGAAATCCGCATAATGACGATGATGGCGCGATCACGGTGACCACGTAGTCCGAATTCGCATCGCTAGCCGAGTTGTGGTTATAATATCCGCTGAATTGCCAAAAGCTGGCGGACCGAATCAGACCATCATGTCCATTGCGGGCAGTCCGAATCTTAGACCCGATGGCGTAAAATCTACACAAAAATCATGCAAACCGCGAGAACAATATCCGATCCGTATTTAATATATCGTATGCGGTGTAATCGGAACGATAGAACCATATGTTCCTGCTCGAGTAGCGAGGCGCTGAAATTCGAGGTGAAAAAGTCTAAACTGATCGGACCAGTACTACCCTGTAATAATAATTGAAAAAAAAGGAATTGTGCATAATTAATTGAAGCAAAAAATTTGATAAATATAGCCTGAACGCAGAGGGAGACGTCGACGTGAGTCGGGTTCAAAGAGATCCGATAAGCCCCGACGAAGTCTCGGACTTGTTGGGCGAGATCAAGTGATGGATGCTATGTCCACGTAACACCGGATGGGAAACCAGCTGGTCCAACACGTCGATTCTTTGCTTTAACGGCAGAGGTCGAATGCCATGTCTGGATGCCGCCAAGAAATTTTACGGCACTTTTGACATCGGCTCGGTGGAGTGATGGGGCGCCAAAGTCGGCGCCGATGAGAACCTACGATAGGAATAGCACTGGCCAAAGCACTAATTCAAAAGATTAAAACACGTTTGAAAGTAATTCAGAGAGGTAACACTGGCGATGCTGAGGAGAGGCCGGCTAAAGCTGCGCATAACGCCAAATATGATGAAAGGCCGATCGATGGGAACTCTTGGGAGGAGTGCTCCAATTAGTACTACAAGTAGTACTCCATATTTATTTTGGCAGCCATCATCACGTGGGGTTGTGTTCGGCCTGCATAAGTCTGCTTGTCACGAGGAGCACATTGTTTTTATTCCTCTCGACTTTACGTCCACACTTTCTCCTTTCGATCTATCTCACGTGAAGTGATGCGTAAAGACACCGGCCTTCTTTAGCGCCAGGGTCTAGCCCTGAGTCCGTTTGGATCTTGGACAAAAAGACGGCTAACACGCAGGTTGATCTTCGGATTAGCGTGATCCCCAGCTCTGCCACATAAGAAATTTCTTCCGCCTCGCAGATAAAATTTACAAACAGAACAACATGAACAAGCAGAGATGATTCACAAATAATTTCAACTTACATGAAATAAATTTAACTGAAAACATAACACCTGATTGGCGTCGGTTGAAGATCCCATCGTGCCACGACGACACCTGGCAGGCTCTCCATGAAAGCACCAATGTCGGTTCTATATCCGGTGTATCTTGTAGTAGGGGTCCTAAGCTAGGCGTCTTGGAGCGATGGTAACATGGACACAGGATTTTACCCAAGTTCGGGCCCTCTTGATAGAGGTAAAACCCTACATCCTACTTTTGATTATATTGATATGGGTGTAGTACAGGGTACATGTGTCTACCACGAGACTGATCTAATGAATATGGGATGTCATCTAATGAATATGAGATTATCTATTGACTAGCCTGGCCTCGGTTTATATAACACCGAGGCCTAGGGTTTAGGAGAGTCCTCGTCTTGGGCGCCAAGTCTTGTGGAATTTTCCTTGTATGCGGCATGGGCTGTCCGAAGTGGCCCATGATAGAACCGCCATGGGGGTCCTCGGTCGGATCCACCTGGTCAGGAGATGACATGGTGAGTACCCCCTAGTCCAGGACACCGTCAGTACGGGGGTAGCATTATAAGATGATCCCTCACTAAATTTCAAGGTACAAGTGTTCTCCCTGAGTATGCACCTTTGCTACAGTTCATCATGCCGAGACACCACGTGATGATCGGGTGTGATAAGCTCTATGTTCACAAACAACGGGTGCAAGCCAGTTTTGCACGTGCAGGACACTCGGGTTCAACTTGACGAGCCTAGCATACGCAGATATGGCCTCGGAACACTGAGACCGAAAGGTCGAACATGAATCATATAGTAGATATGATCAACATAGAGATGTTCACCATTGAAAACTACTCCATAACACGTGATGATCGGACATGGTTTAGTTGATATGGATCACGTGATCATTTAGATGACTAGAGGGATGTCTATCTAAGTGGGAGTTCTTAAGTGATATGATTAATTGAACTTTAATTTATCATGAACTTAGTACCTGATAGTATTTGCATGTCTATGTTGTTGTAGATCAATGGCCCGTGCTACCGTTCCTTTGAATTTTAATGCGTACCTAGAGAAAGCTAAGTTGAAAGATGATGGTAGCAACTACACGGATTGGGTCAGTAATTTGAGGATTATCCTCATTGTCAAGACAGATTAATTACGCCCCGGAAGCACCGCTTAGGTGTACCACCCACGCCAAAGAATCACGACATTGTGAATGCCTGGAGGTCGCGTGTACGGCTTATAATCGGGACTTCAAAGACGTTTTGAACATCATGGAGCTTATGAGATGTTCCTGGAGTTGAGGTTAATATTTCAATCAAATGCCCGAGTTGAGAGATATGAAGTCTCCAACAAGTTCTATAGCTGCAAAATGGAGGAGAATAGTTCTGTCAGTAAACACATACTCAGAATGTCTGGGCACCACAATCACTTGACTCAGCTGGGAGTTAATCTTCCTGATGATAGTGTCATTGACAGAGTTCTTCAATCACTGCCACCAAGCTATAAAGGCTTCGTGATGAACTATAATATGCAAGGGATGGAAAGGACAATTCCCGAGCTCTTCGCGATGCTAAAAGCTGCGGAGGTAGAAATCAAGAAGGAGCATCAAGTGTTGATGGTTAACAAGACCACTAGTTTGAAGAAAAAGGGCAAAGGGAAGAAGGGGATCTTCAAGAAGAACGGCAAGCAAGTTGCTGCTCAAGTGAAGAAACCCAAGTCTGGACCTAAGCCAGAGACTGAGTGCTTCTACTACAATGGGACTGGTCAATGGAAGCGGAATTGCCCCAAGTATTTGGCGGATAAGAAGGATGGCAAAGTGAAAGGTATATTTGATATACATGTTATTGATGTGTACCTTACTAATGCTCGTAGTAGCGGCTAGGTATTTGATACTGGTTCTGTTGCTCATATTTGCAACTCGAAACAAGGGCTACGAATTAAACGAAGATTGGCTAAGGACGAGGTGACGACGTGCGTGGGAAATCGTTCCAAAGTGGATTTGATTGCCGTCGGCACGCTACCTCTACATCTACCTTCGGGGTTAGTTTTAGACCTGAATAATTGGTATTTGGTGCCAGCGTTGAGACTGAACATTATATCTAGATCTTGTTTGATGCGAGACGGTTATTCATTTAAATCGGAGAATAATGGTTGTTCTATTTATATGAGTAATATCTTTTATGGTCATCCACCCTTGATGAGTTGTCTATTTTTGTTGAATCTCGATAGTAGTGATACACATATTCATAATATTGAAGCCAAAATATGCAAGGTTAATAATGATAATGCAACTTATTTGTGGCACTGCCGTTTAGGTCATATTGGTGTAAAGCGCATGGAGAAACTCCATGCTGATGGACTTTTGGAATCACTTGATGCTTGCGAACCATGCCTCATGGGCAAGATGACTAAAACTACGTTCTCCGGAACAATGGAGTGAGCAACTGACTTATTGGAAATAATACATACTGATGTATGTGGTCCGATGAGTGTTGATGCTCGCGGCAGGTATCATTATTTTCTGACCTTCACAGATGATTTGAGCAGATATGGGTATATCTACTTAATGAAACATAAGTCTAAAATATTTGAAAAGTTCAAAGAATTTCAGAGTGAAGTGGAAAATCATCGTAACAAGAAAATAAAGTTTCTACGATTTGATCGTGGAGGTGAATATTTAAGTTATGAGTTTGGTCTTCATTTGAAACAATGCGGAATAGTTTTGCAACTCACGCCACCCGGAACACCACATCGTAATGGTGTGCCTGAACATCGTAATCGTACTTTATTAGATATGGTGCGATCTATGATGTCTCTTACTGATTTACCACTATCATTTCGGGGTTATGCTTTAGAGATGGCTGCATTCACGTTAAATAGGGCACTATCTAAATCCGTTCAGACGACACCTTATGAACTGTGGTTTGGCCAGAAACCCAAGTTGTCGTTCCTTAAAGTTTGCGGCTGCGATGCTTATGTGAAAAAGCTTCAACCTGATAAGCTAGAACCCAAATCGGAGAAATGTGTCTTCATAGAATACCCAAAGGAGATTGTTAGGTACACCTTCTATCACAGATCCGAAGGCAAGATATTCATTGCTAAGAATGGATCCTTTCTAGAGAAGGAGTTTCTCTCGAAAGAAGTGAGTGGGAGGAAACTAGAACTTGATGAGGTAAATGTACCTTCTCCCTTATTGGAAAGTAGTTCATCACAGAAATCAGTTCCAGTGATTCCTACACCGATGGTGAGGAAGCTAATGATGATGATCATGAAACTTCGATCAAGTTACTACCGTACCTCATAGGTCAACCAGAGTACGATCCACACCAGAGTGGTAGGGTAATCCTGTTCTCAAGGTCATGTTACTCGACCATGACGAACCTACGAACTATGAGGAAGCGATGATGAGCCCATATTCTGCGAAATGGCTTGAGGACATGAAATCTGAGATGAGATCCATGTATGAGAACAAAGTTGGACTTTGGTTGAGTTGCCCGATGATCGGCAAGCAATAGAGAATAAATGGATCTTTAAGAAGAAGACTGACGCTGACGATAATGTTACTGTCTACAAAGCTCGACTTTTGCGAAAGGTTTTCGACAAGTTCAAGGAGTTGACTACGATGAGACCTTCTCACCCATAGCGATGCTTAAGTCTGTCCGAATCATTTTAGCAATTGCCGCATTTTATGATTATGAAATTTGGCAAATGGATGTCAAAACTGCATTCCTTAATGGATATCTTAAAGAAAAGTTGTATATGATGCAACTAGAAGGTTTTGTCGATCCAAAAGGTGCTAACAAAGTGTGCAAGCTCCAGCGATCCATTTATGGACTGGTGCAAGCACCTCAGAGTTGGAATATACATTTTGATAGTGTGATCAAAGCATATGGTTTTATACAGACTTTGGAGAAGCCTGTATTTACAAGAAAGTGAGTGGGAGCTATGTAGCATTTCTGATATTATATGTGGATGACATATTGTTGTTCGGAAATGATACTGAATTTCTGAATAGCATAAAAGGATACTTGAGTAAGAATTTTTCAATGAAAGTCCTCGGTGAAGCTGCTTATATATTAGGCATCAAGATCTATAGAGATAGATCAAGACGCTTAATTGGACTTTCACAAAGCACATACCTTGATAAAGTTTTGAAGAAGTTCAAAATGGATCAAGCAAAGAAAGGGTTCTTGCCTTTGTTACAAGGTGTGAAGTTGAGTCGCACTCAATGCCCACCACTCCAAAGATAGAGAGAAAATGAAGGTCATTCCCTATGCTTCAGCCATAGGTTCTATCATGTATGCAATGCTGTGTACTAGACCTGATGTGTGCCTTGCTCTTAGTGTAGCAGGAGGTACCAAAGTAATCACAGGTGGATCATCGACAGCGGTCAAGAACATCCTGAAATACCTCAAAAGGACTAAGGATATGTTTCTCATTTATGGAGGTGACAAAGAGCTCGTCGTAAACGGTTACGTCAATGCAAGCTTTGACACTGATCCAGATAACTCTAATTCACAAACCGGATACGTATTTTTGTTGAATGGTGGAGCTGTCAGTTGGTGCAGTTCAAGCGAGGCGTCGTGGCGGGATCTACGTGTGAAACGGAGTACATGGCTGCTTCGGAAGCAGCAAATG
Organism: Aegilops bicornis; assembly: GCA_021605145.1. NCBI lineage: Eukaryota > Viridiplantae > Streptophyta > Magnoliopsida > Poales > Poaceae > Aegilops > Aegilops bicornis. The sequence goes on along the minus strand of CM038671.1, from coordinate 160,167,621 downwards.
AAGGAGTCTGGATGAAGGAGTTCATATCCGTTCTAGGTGTCATACCTTGTGCATCGGGTCCAATGAAAATATTTTGTGACAATACTGGTGCAATTGCCTTGGCAAAGGAATCCAGATTTCACAAGAGAACCAAGCACATCAAGAGATGCTTCAATTCCATCATGATCAAGTCAAGGAGGAGATATATAGATTTGCAAGATACATATGGATCTCGAATGTTGCGAGACTCCATTGACTAAGCCTCTCTCATGAGCAAAACATGATCAGCACCAAGACTCCATGGGTGTTAGAATCATTACAATGTAATTTAGATTATTGACTCTAGTGCAATTGGGAGGCTGAAGGAAATATGCCCTAGAGGCAATTATAAAGTTGTTATTTATAATTCCTTATATCATGATAAATTTTTATTATTCATGCTAGAATTGTATTAACCGGAAACTTAGTACATGTGTGAATACATAGACAAAAAGAGTGTCACTAGTATGCCTCTACTTGACTAGCTAATTAATCAAAGATGGATAAGTTTCCTAACCATAGACATGAGTTGTCCTTTGATGAAAGGGATCACATCATTAGATAATGATGTGATTGACTTGAACCAACCGATAGCTTAGCACCGTGATCATTTAGTTTATTGCTATTGCTTTCTTCATAACTTATACATGTTCCTATGACTATGAGATTATGCAACTCCCACGAATACCGGAGGAACACTTAGTGTCTTTGTCAAACGTCACAACGCATAGCTGGGTGACTATAAAGATGCTCTCATGTGTCTCGATGGTATTTGTTGAGTTGGCATAGATCGAGATTAGGATTTGTCACTTTGATTGTCGGAGAGGTATCTACGGCCCTCTCGGTAATGCACATCACTATGAGCCTTGCAAGCAATGTGACTAATGTGTTAGTTATGGGATGATGCATTATGGAACGAGTAAAGAGACTTGCCGGTAACGAGATTGAACTAGGTATGATGATACCGAAGATCGAATCTCGGGTAAGTAACATACCAATGACAAAGGGAACAACGTATGTTGTTATGCGGTTTGACCGATAAAGATCTTCGTAGAATATGTAGGAACCAATATGAGCATCCGTGTTACGCTATTGGTTATTTCCTGAAGTGAGTCTCGGTCATGTCTGCATAGTTCTCGAACCCGTAGGGTCCGCACGCTTAACATTTGATGACGATCGGTATTATGAGTTTATGTGTTTTGATGTACCGAAGGTTGTTCGGAGAACCGGATGTGATCATGGACATGACGAGGAGTCTTGGAATGGTCGAGACATGAAGATTGATATATTGGAAGGTTATGTTTGGACACCGGAATGGTTTCGGATGAGTTCGGGCATTTACTAGAGTACAGGGGGTTACCGAAACCCCCCGGGGGCTTAATGGGCCTACATGGGCTTTAGTGGAAGAGAGGAGGAGGCAGCCAAGAAGTGGGGCGCTCCCCCCCCCAAGCCCAATCCGAATTGGGAGGGGGGGCCTGCCCCTTCCTTTCTCCTCTCTTCCCTTCCTTCCCTCCTAGTAGGACTAGGAAAGGGGAACCTACTCCTAGTAGAGTAGGATTCCCCCCTTGGGGCGCCATAGGAGGCAGGCGGCCCCTCCTCCACTCCTTTATATCACGGGGAGGGGCACTGAGGGAGTCCTGGATTAGGGGGTCCTCGGACAGCCGGACTATATACTTTGGCCGGGCTGTTGGACTATGAAGGTACAAGATTGAAGACTTCGTCCCGTGTCCGGATGGGACTCTCCTTTGCGTGCAAGGCAAGCTTGGCAATTTGGATATGTAGATCTCCTCCCTTGTAACCGACTCTGTGTAAACCTAGCCCCCTTCGGTGTCTATACAAACCGGAGGGTTTAGTCCGTAGGACAACAACAATCATAATCATAGGCTAGCTTCTAGGGTTTAGCCTCTACGATCTCGTGGTAGATCAACTCTTGTAATACTCATATCATCAAGATCAATCAAGCAAGAAGTAGGTTATTAGCTCCATCAAGAGGGCCCAAACCTAGGTAAACATTGTGTCCCACGCCTCCTGTTACCATCCGCCTTAGACGCACAGTTCGGGACCCCCTACCCGAGATCCGCCGGTTTTGACACCGACGTTGGTGCTTTCATTGAGAGTTCCACTGTGTCGTCACAATAAGGCTTGATGGCTCGTCTTGTTGTCAAGGAAAACATTACCTTGGGGGAGCCCTGGCTGTAGGCCAAACTCTCCGACTAGGTGGCTTCGTCATGACCACCCGTTCGGCCGTCGCGCCGATGATGACTTCTCGGGTCATCAAAAACAGCCTCCACGCCGGCTCGGGATTCGCCAAGCAGATGGATCCAATAGAGCTCTCTTCCTTGAACGAGCTCTTGGATCGCATGGCCGCCACAGAGTCGCTTCTGAGACTATGATCGGATCGGGCTTAAACCCGACCAAAGGGAAGTTAACTCTCCGCCAGTCACCCATCAGATAGCGGTGGTGGAGGAGCAATGTAGCGATTCTTCCTCTATTTTGAGGACAAACTATGTCCGGATTCCCGAGCTCTCCGAGCCGGATACCCGTCGACGGGAGGACATGGCCCAAGCTTCGAACCTAGAATCACCAGTGGGCCGTAACTCTTTGGGCAACATCCCGGAGCTCGAATCGCTAAGCTCGTAAACTCCTCCGCCTGGTCTCAGATCGGGTCAGGTTTGAACCTAAATCTACCCACCCACCCATACATAAGTGATCTTTCCCACATTAGACAAGAGCCCCAAGAGACAGTACATCACTATTGGGCCAGATTCCTCCTTGTAATGAGCAAGGTCAAGGACTGTCGCGAGGAAAACGCAATTTCATTCTTTCGCAAAAATTGCACGGACAAGGGAATACTCAACGCCATAAGTCGTCGTGATATAGCACACTTCGCTGACTTGGCGGCCATAGTACAGAAGTACTGTGCGATGGAAAGCGCCTGGAAAACCCAAACAAAATTCTGGGATCCTCCGGCTCTCACTAAACCCCCCGTACGAACTAAAAGGGTGTACTCTCGTAAGTCACCCGATCCAATTACAAAGAAACCAAAGCCCACTACAGGGCGTGGAACTGTATAGGGGGGATGGCTCAATGGGCAATGCAAAATTCATAGTACTGCGGATTCCATGCCAACACACAACCTTAGAGCATGTTGGATACTCCGGCAGGTGGCCAAGAGCAGCGAGGATCTCCTCATCAACAATACAACAGAGCACCATCCCGTGGAAAATAACAATACAGTATTGACAGTCTTCGAGACCTTCGCCTCAAATAATAGGCGCAAGCGAGCACTCCGCAGCCTTGCCGAAGTCTGCCACGTTGCAGCAATAAATCCATGGAACGACACAGCCATAACCTTCAATGCCGGTGTGAACCTCAATTTCGAACAGCTCAAGCACAAGCCGCTTTGGTCCTTAGTCCAATTGTGGACGGCTTAGGCTTACTAAAGTGCTCATGGACGGTGGCAGCGGATTAGACCTCATCTACGAGGAAACTCTTAGCAAAATGGAAATAGACAAGAGCCACATTGAGCAAAGCAGCACGACCTTCAGAGGAATCATCCCTAGTCGGGAGGCCCGATGTGCGGGAAAAATCACACTAGATGTGGTATTCGGCACGCCGAAGAATTATAGGTCCGAAGAAATCACATTACAAGTGGCCCCATTCAGTAGCGGATACCACGCCCTTTTAGGGAGGGAGGCATTCACGATCTTCCAAGCTATACCCCATTATGGGTACATGAAGCTCAAAATGCCCGGGCCCGATGGAATCATCACTCTAGCTAGTGATATGGATATAGCACTCCGCGCCGAAAATAAAACCGCCAAGACTAGCCCTCAAGGCGTTATTCAAGCCCTTGCGGTCAAGAACTAAGCGTCTTTGCGCTCCATAGTGAACAGGGACGACGTGATACTCGACAAAAGACCCAAGTCCACCTCTTTTAAACCAGCAGAAGAAATAGTCAAAATCCAGGTCCACCCAACGGACCGTACAAAAACAGCATCCATCGGGGCACAGCTGAACCCCACAACAGACGCTGCACTGCGGGAGTTCTTGCGCGAGAATTGGGACATCTTCGCCTGGCATCCTTCAGACATGCCAGGAATCCCACGCAGGCTGGCCGAGCATAGCCTTAACATTCTAAAAGGATTCAAGCCGGTCAAGCTGACTCTTCGGTGTTTCTCTGAGCCTAAGCAACAAGCCATGGGAGAAGAGCTAGCCAAGTTACTCGAGGACGGATTCATTAGAGAAATAAAACATCTGGACTGGCAAGCAAACCTGGTGATGGTACCAAAGAAGGACAAATCCTGGCGCCTATGTGCCGATTTCAAGGACCTTAACAAGGCTTGCCCTAAGGATCCCTTCCCTCCCCGCATCGATCAAATCATCGATGCTACCGCAGAACCACGACTCATTGTGTTTCCTCGACGCATACTCCGGATACAATCAAATTAAGATGGCGGAGTCCGATCAAGCCGCAACGGCATTTATCACTCCATACGCCCCTTCGCTTTAACACCATGCCCTTTGGGCTCAAACACGCCGGTGCAACCTATCAACGCATGATTCAGACATGCATGGAAACACAAATCGGCAAAACAGTGGAGGCATACATAGACGATGTGGTCATCAAAACCAGACACATCGAATATTTAATAGATGACTTGAGGCTTACGTTCGACAATCTCCGAACATATGACATCAAGCTCAATCCGGAAATATGCGTTTTTGGCGTGCCTGCTGGAAAGCTCTTGGGCTTCATCATTTCCAATAAAGGAATTGAAGCAAATCCGGCTAAAATTGAGCTATGTCGCAGTTGGCTATCCCAACAGACCTCAATCAAATCTAGAAATTAACTGGATGTGTGGCTGCCTTAAGCCGCTTTATCTCCCGATTGGGAGAAAATGCACTACCTCTTTATCGCCTTCTTCGACGCATTGAACACTTCGAGTGGACGCATGCGGCCACGGCCGGATTGGAAGAAATAAAAGCCGTCTTGGCCACCAACCCAATCTTGGTCGCGCCAAATGTCGGCGAACCAATGATGTTATATATAGCGGCAACACACCAAGTTGTAAGCGCAGTGCTCGTTGTCGAATGAGAGACGGACGACAGTAAGTTCCCGCTTCAAAAGCCGGTATACTACGTATCCACTGTCCTCACTCCATGCAAATCACAATACCCACATTACCAAAAGATAGCATACGCGGTCTTCATGGCATCCCAGAAACTACGACACTACTTTCAAGAGTGTTCAATTACGGTGGCCTCCAAAGTACCACTCAACGACATAATAAATAACCACGATGCCACGGCCCGGATTGCTAAATGGGCTATGGAGCTCCTCCCGTTCGACATAACATACAAACCACGGCGAGCCATTAAGTCACAAATCTTGGCTGATTTAAATGGCGAATGGACTAAAGCCGAACTCCCTAAAGAGTACGGCGCGTACTCCAATTGGATCATGGACTTTGACGGCTCTAAAATGTTGGCTGGTCTGGGGGCAGGCGTCGTCCTCACATCCCCCACCAGAGACATAGTCCAATACGTACTCCAAATATTATACACAGACTCCAACAACGCAGCAGAATATGAGGCCCTGTTACATGGTCTCCGAATGGCAGTCTCCATGGGCATTCAATGCCTAGAGGTGCATGGGGATTCGAACCTCGCAATATCTCAAATAAATGGAGACTTCGACGCCAAGGATCCGAAAATGGTGGCTTACCGCAACGCCGTCCTCAAAATGTCAGCTTGGTTCGAGGGGCTCGAATTCCACCATGTGGTCCGAGAAAACAATCAAGCGGCGGATATCCTCGCCCGCATCGGCGCTAAGTGCGACCCTATCCCACCTAATATCTTCTTGGAAAGGCTGTCTAAGCCATCCGTGGTATGGGAAGGTGAGACCGGACCCGGCCACAACGCCAGATATCAGACGTAATCGGAGGCTCTGCCACCGAAATAACGCCTTCGGCCCACGTGATTATGGCTGTCATCGCCCCGTGGACAGAACCCTTCTTAGCCTACCTAACTAGGCAAGAACTCCCTGAGGACCCAAACGAGGCACGTTGCATTGTGCGGCGGTCTAAAGCCTACAAGGTCCACGAGGGAGAGCTTTATAAGAAAAGCGTTACGGGAGTACTTCAAAGGTGCATCTCCGAAGAGGAAGGATGGCAACTTTTGGCAGAAATTCATGTTGGACTCGGCGGCCACCACGCCGCAACTCGGGCCCTTGTAAGCAAGGCATTCCGTACAGGTTTTTACTGGCCGACGGCCCGAGCAGACGCACAGGACCTCGTCCAACGTTGCGTCGGTTGCCAGATTTTTGCAAATCAAAGCCATATGCCACCTACTGCTCTCCGAACAATCCCCATTACTTGGCCCTTCGCGGTCTGGGGGCTTGATATGGTCGGACCCCTTAAAGGAGGAAGCCATAAGAAAAAATACCTATTGGTCATGGTGGATAAATTCACCAAATGGATATAAGCCAAACCAGTTAAAATGGCCGAGTCCGGACCAGTGATAGACTTCATATCTGGGGTTGTACACCGTTATGGCGTCCCCCACAGCATCATCACCGATAACGGCTCTAACTTTACAGCCGATGAGGTAAAAACTTGGTGCGGCAACATGGGCATTAAGCTCAATTATGCCTCCGTCTATCACCCCCAAACAAACGGTCAGGTCGAGCGAGCAAATGGTCTCATTATGACCAGCATTAAACCCAAATTAGTGCGATCCTTGAAGGAATCAGATATGCACTGGGTTGAGGAGCTCGACTCCGTACTATGGGGGCTGCGGACCACGCCGAATCGCACTACCGGATACACACCGTTTTTATGGTGTACGGCGCAGAGGCGGTACTGCATTGCGACATCATTCATGACTCACCTCGAGTGCGCACGTACGAAGAGAAAGAAGCTGAGCTTGATCGGCAGGACAGTTTGGACGCCCTGGAGGAGGAGCGTGACGTGGCAAAAGCCCGCTCCGCATTTATCAGCAACAGGCTCGACGGTATCAAAGCAGAGAAGTTCGGGCCAAAACTTATAACGTTGGCGAACTCATTCTACGCCTACTAGAGAAGAAAAAGGACAAGCTCAAGCCCAAATGGGAAGGTCCCTTCATTATTGACAAAGTTCTGACCGGTGGAGCGTACCGTCTGCGGGATGCATCGGACAATCGACTCGAGCCAAACCCATGGAACGTGGCCAGACTCCGAAGGTTTTACGCCTAGTGGCGGACTACTCGTGTTCGCCTCCTTACCTCCGTCAATTATATATATATATATATATATATATATATATATATATATATATATATATATATATATAGTGTTACTATTCATCATCCGGTGCAGAATAAGTTATTCTTCACCCGAGGTAATCTTACGATCGCTACCTAAATAAATTACGTTTAGAATATAAATAGTTACATGCATATTGATTCAATTTGTAAAATTTGGTGTAAAAAACAAAAATATAGGTTATAAAACTAGAAAAATAACATTTTATGTATGTTTTACACTAAGTTTTTACATTCGCAATTTTACGTAACATAAAATATTTTTACGGTGAGTACATGTTTTCTTACGTTCTCTTTTTGTGTATGAAATAAGGCAAAATTTACTGAAAGCGTAAAAATACGGTGCATTGATGTCAAAATAGAGGAGGGTGAAGAATAACTATTCCTCACCTGTGGTGACTTAATAGTCAATCCCTATATATATATATATATATATATATATATATATATATATATATATATATATATATATATATATATATATATATATGTTACCTGTCTTTTTTTCTTTCTTTCATCCCTTTTTCTTCATAGCCTTAAAAGGTTAAAATGTGTCTTGACTACACAATCTTGATGCACTAGGCGTGCTCATTATACCTGGGGGCTTCTTATACAAAAGCTTAATATAACTATATTTCGGTCTCTATGCCCCCCGCACATGTGTTACTTTTCCACATATACCGTTTCTTTGCCATTATATGCATCGATATGACTTAAGTTTTGGCCAAGCTGGGTTGCCTGGCTCTTGTGTTTATGCCCTACGTTCCCGTTAATTCGGCCATGGCATAAGGGGAGCACCTCTGTGATTGTTACTGCCGGGTCAGCCGGATGTGTACCTCGACCGGGTGAAGCCGAAGCTAGCGTTCTTAAGGATATTCAGTCGATGAACAAAAGATGACTTTTAATTATTTCAATACAAGCCCCCAGATGTTTATATCATGCGTCTCTTTTCGCAGTTCGGGCATGCACATTAATGCATGCCTACCCAGGGAAAGGAACCCTTAACGGAACTATTCTCCCTGGAAGATGTTTCTTACTCTCTATGTAATATAAGATAGCTAGTTGGGTACTTGTCTGTTCAAGCACTTATGACCCCTACGCCTGGTTTCCACGCTGCACTCGGTTTTACATAACCGGCGGGTATTCGGATACACTCCGGACTGTCGGGTCCGGAGGTCGAAGCGAAAAGGTCTACCATGACAAATGATTTACAATCAGGCTAGGGACAATATATGTCACTTGAAGTACACAGTCATTTAGACTGACTAAATTCTTCTTCTATACCATCCAACAGGCTGTCTAGCCTACAATCCTTGGGAATACTTTATGCTAATTTCACCTGGTCATACACCAAACTGACGGGGATCTCTTTCCTGTCAGACCCCACAGGTCCGACTTCGGCCATATGGTTCGGGTCAGCCTTGGTATATCGAGTCTTCACCATGGGCCAGGCTTCCCTTGCACCTTGTCGGCAGGCATATATCTTCCATAAACGGAAGCGCCGCCGCGCTCCCTTGAGCATCTCTACGAGCTCCCCCATGCCTCTTGGTAGGGAGGCGGATGGCCACAAGGCCTGGGCAATGCCTTGCATCACCTGCCGAACTTGTTTGTGCAGTTGTGAGAGCTCTGGCAGAAGATCACCTGCAGACACGGGCATCTCCTCTGCGGGACGACCCGTCAGCATACCTACAGATATAACTCTATTAGCCGGTTTCTTCGCCGAACTCCATAAAGTTCGTTCAAGCACTTACTAAAAATGCCGCGTCGAAGCCTCTTATTCTCCTTTACTGAGTCAGCAAGCTGGGCCCGAACATCTTTCAGTTCAACGCCCAGCCGGGTATTGGCATCTTGGAGATCATTTTTCTCCCGCCTAACTCCGTGTAAGCATCGCTCACCAACCTTTAGTCATCATTGAGTGCTACCTCTTGAGCATCAACGTTGGTTTTCCCTTGAAGAGGAAAGGCTGATGCGAGGAAAGTAGCGTAAGTATTTCCCTCGCTTTTGAGAACCAAGGTATCAATCCAAAGAGGAGGCTACATGCGAGTCCCTCGCACCTACACAAACAAATAAATCCTGCAACCAACGCGATAAGGGGTTGTCAATCCCTCTGGCGGTCACTTACGAGTGAGATCTGATAGATATGATAAGATAATATTTTTGGTATTTTTATGATAAAGATGCAAAGTAAAGTAAATAAAATAAAAGGCGACGGAAATAACTAAGTGTTGGAAGATTAATATGATGGAAGATAGACCCGGGGGCCATAGGTTTCACTAGTGGCTTATCTCAGGAGCATAAGTATTTTACGGTGGGTGAACAAATTATCGTTGAGCAATTGATGAGAATTGAGCATAGTTATGAGAATATCTAGGTAGGATCATGTATATAGGCATCACGTCCAAGACAAGTAGACCGACTCACACTTTGCATCTACTACTATTACTCCACACATCGACCGCTATCCAAAGATGCATCTAGAGTATTAAGTTCATAAGAACAGAGTAACGCTTTAAGCAAGATGACATGATGTAGAGGGATAAGTTCATGCAATATCATCAAAACCCCATCTTGTTATCCTCGATGGAAACAGTAAAATACGTGCCTTGCTGCCCCTACTGTCACTAGGAAAGGACACCGCAAGATTGAACCCAAAGCTAAGCACTTCTCCCATTGCAAGAAAGATCAATGTAGTAGGCCAAACCAAACTGATAATTCGAAGAGACTTGCAAAGATAACCAATCATACATAAAAGAATTCAGAACATTTAAATATTGTTCATAGATAAACTTGATCATAAACCCACAATTCATCGGTCTCAACAAACACACCGCAAAAAGAAGATTACATCGAATAGATCTCCACAAGAGAGGGGGAGAACATTGTATTGAGATCCAAAAAGAGAGAAGAAGCCATCTAGCTAATAACTATGGACCCGAAGGTCTGAGGTAAACTACTCACACTTCATCGGAGAGGCTATGGTGTTGATGATGTAGAAGCCCTCCGTGGTGGATTCCCCCTCCGGCGGAGCTCCCGAACAGGCCCCAAGATGGGATCTCGTGGTGCTGTAAGGTTGCGGCGGTGGAATTAGGTTTTTGGCTCCGTATCTGATCGTTTGGGGGTAGTAGGTATATATAGGAGGAAGGAGTACGTTGGTGGAGCAACATGGGGCCCACGAGGGTGGAGGGCGCGCCAGGGGTGGCGCGCCCCTACCTCGTGGCTTCTGCTGATTTCTTGACGTAGGGTCCAAGTCCTCTGGATCATGTTCATTCCGAAAATCACGTTCGAAGGTTTCATTCCGTTTGGACTCCATTTGATATTCTTTTCTGCGAAACTACGAAATAGGCAAAAAAAATAGCAATTACAGGCTGGGCCCCCGTTAATAGGTTAGTCTCAAAAATAATATAAAAGTGAATAATAAAGCCCAATAATGTCCAAAACAGAAGATAATATAGCATGGAGCAATCAAAATTATAGATACGTTGGAGACGTATCAAGCATCCCCAAGCTTAATTCACCTTTCGTCCTCGAGTAGGTAAATGATAAAAACAGAATTTTTGATGCGGAATGCTAGTTGGCATAATTTCAATGTAATTCTTCTTAATTGTGGTATGAATATTAAGATCCGAAAGATTCAAGACAAAAGTTCAATATTGACATAAAAATAATAATACTTCAAGCATACTAACTAAGCAATTATGTCTTCTCAAAATAACATGGCCAAAGAAAGTTATCCCTACAAAATCATATAGTCTGGCTATGCTCTATCTTCACCACACAAAATATTTAAATGATGCACAACCCCGAAGACAAGCCAAGCAATTGTTTCATACTTTTGACATTCTCAAACTTTTTCAATCTTCACGCAATACATGAGCATGAGCCATGGACATAGCACTATATGTGGAATAGAATGGTGGTTGTGGAGAAGACAAAAGGAGAAGATAGTCTCACATCAACTAGGCGTATCAACGGGCTATGGAGATGCCCATTAATAGATATTAATGTGAGTGAGTAGGGATTGCCATGCAACGGATGCACTAGAGCTATAAGTATATGAAAGCTCAACAAAAGAAACTAAGTGGGTGTGCATCCAACTCGCTTGCTCACGAAGACCTAGGACATTTTAAGGAAGCCATCATTGGAATATACAAGCCAAGTTCTATAATGAAAAATTCCCACTAGTATATGAAAGTGATATCATAGGAGACTCTCTATCATGAAGATCATGGTGCTACTTTGAAGCACAAGTGTGGTAAAAGGATAGTAACATTGTCCATTCTCTCTTTTTCTCTCATTTTTTTATTTGGGCTTTTTTCTCTTTTTTTATGGCCTCTTTTCTTTTCTTTTTTTTCATCCGGAGTCTCATCCCGTCTTGTGGGGGAATCATAGTCTCCATCATCCTTCCCTCACTTAGGACAATGCTCTAAAAATGATGATCATCACACTTTTATTTTCTTACAACTCAACAATTACAACTCAATACTTAGAACAGGATATAACTCTATATGAATGCCTCCGGCGGTGTACCGGGATATGCAATGAATCAAGAGTGACATGTATGAAAGAATTATGAACGATGGCTTTGCCACAAATACAATGTCAACTACATGATCATGCAAAGCAATATGACAATGATGGAGCGTGTCATAATAAACGAAACGGTGGTATGTTGCATGGCAATATATCTCGGAATGGCTATGGAAATGCCATGATAGGTAGGTATGGTGGCTGTTTTGAGGAAGGTATATGGTGGGTGTATGATACCGGCGAAAAGTGTGCGGTATTAGAGAGGCTAGCAATGGTGGAAGGAAGAAGGATGCGTATAATCTATGGACTCAACATTAGTCATAAAGAACTCATATACTTATTGCAAAAATCTACAAGTTATCAAAGAAAAGTATTACGCGTGTGCTCCTAGGGGATAGATTGGTAGGAAAAAGACCATCGCTCGTCCCCGACCGCCACTCATAAAGAAGACAATCAATAAATAAATCATGCTCCGACTTCATCACATAACGGTTCACCATAATGCATGCTCACGGGAATCACAAACTTTAACACAAGTATTTCTCAAATTCACAACTACTCAACTAGCATGACTCTAATATCACCATCTCGACATCTCAAAACAATTATCAAGCATCAAACTTCTCATAGTATTCAACACACTCATAAGAATTTTTCTTTTACTAATCTTGTATGCCTATTATTGTTAAAGCAAACTACCATGCTGTTTTGTAGGACTCTCAAAATAATCTAAGTGAAGCATGATATAACAATAGTTTATATAAAACAAGATCACCACAGGTGCTCTAAAAGATATAAGTGAAGCACTAGAGCAAAAACTATATAACTCAAAAGATATAAGTGAAGCACATAGAGTATTCTAATAATTTCCGAATCATGTGTGTCTCTCTCAAAAGGTGTGTACAGCAAGGATGATTGTGTTAAACTAACAAATAAAGACTAAAATAATACAAGACTCTCCAAGCAAAACACATATCATGTGGTGAATAAAAATATAGCTCCAAGTAAAGTTACAGATGGAAGTAGATTTAAAGAGGGATGCCTTCCGGGGCATCCCCAAGCTTTGGCTTTTTGGTGTGCTTAGATTATCTTGGGGGTGCCATGGGCATCCCCAAGCTTAGGCTCTTGCCACTCCTTGTTCCATAATCCATCAACTCTTTCACCCAAAACTTGAAAACTTCACAACACAAAACTTAGCAGAAAATCTCGTGAGCTCCGTTAGCGAAAGAAAACAAAAGACCACTTAAAGATACTGTAATGAACTCATTCTTTATTTATATTGGTGTTAAACCTACTGTATTCCAACTTCTATATGGTTTATAAACTCTTTTACTAGCCATAGATTCATCAAAATAAGCAAACAACACACGAAAAACAGAATCTGTCAAAAACAGAACAGTCTGTAGTAATCTGTAACTAACGCAAACTTCTGGAACTCCAAAAAATCATCCAAAATAGGAAGACCTATAAAAATTGTTTATTGATCAGCAGCAGTTGAAATCAATATTTTATCACGTTCTGGTGATTTTTAAAAATTATTTTTGTGAACAGAAAGTTTCTGGAAATTTCTGCAAGATCAAATAACTATCATCCAAGAAGATCCTATAGGTTTATCTTGGCACAAACACTAATTAAAACATAAAAACACATCTAACCAGATGCTAGAAAAAAATATTAATTCCTAAACAGAAGCAAAAAGCAATAAAAACTAAAAATAAAATTGGGTTGCCTCCCAACAAGCGCTATCGTTTAACGCCCCTAGCTAGGCATAAAAGCAAGGATAGATCTAGGTATTGCCATCTTTAGTTGGCAATCCATAAGTGGCTCTCATGATAGATTCATATGGTAATTTTATTTTCTTCCTAGGGAAGTGTTCCATGCCTTTCTTTGATGGAAATTGGAAAATATTCCCTTTCTTCATATCAATAATTGCACCAATCGTTCTAAGGAAAGGCCTACCAAGAATAATAGGACATGAAGGATTGCAATCTATGTCAAGAACGATAAAATCTACTGCTACCTCTTGAGCACTGCGTTGGATTTCCTTGAAGAGGAAAGAATGATGCAGCAAAGTAGCGTAAGTATTTTCCTCAGTTTTTGAGAACCAAGGTATCAATCCAGTAGGAGGCTACGCGCGAGTCCCTCTTACCTACACAAAGCAAATAACTCCTCGCAACCAACGCGATAAGGGGTTGTCAATCCCTTCACGGCCACTTACGAGTGAGATCTGATAGAGATGATAGATAATTTTTTTGGTATTTTTGTGATAAAGATGCAAAGTAAAATAAAAGCAAAGTAAAAAAGCAAAGGCAATAATAAAGTGTAGGAAGATTGATATGATGAAGATAGACCCGGGGGCCATATATTTCACTAGTGGCTTCTCTCAAGAACATAAGTATTTTACGGTGGGTGAACGAATTACTGCTGAGCAATTGACAGAATTGAGCATAGTTATGAGAGTATCTAGGTATGATCATGTATATAGGCATCACGTCCGAGACAAGTAGACCGACTCCTGCCTGCATCTACTACTATTACTCCACTCATCGACCGCTATCCAAAGATGCATCTAGAGTATTAAGTTCAAGAAAACAGAGTAACGCCTTAAGCAAGATGACATGATGTAGAGGGATAAATTCATGCAATATGATAAAAACCCCATCTAGTTATCCTCGATGGCAACAATACAATCGTGCCCACTGCTGCCCCTCATCCTTTGGGAAAGGACACGCAAGATTGAACCCAAAGCTAAGCACTTCTCCCATTGCAAGAAAAATCAATCTAGTAGGCCAAACCAAACTGATAATTCGAAGAGACTTGAAAAGATAACCAATTATACATAAAAGAATTCAGAGAAGATTCAAATATTGTCCATAAATAATCTTGATCATAAACCCACAATTCATCGGTCTCAACAAACACACGCAAAAAGAAGATTACATCGAATAGATATCCACGAGAGGGGGAGAACATTGTATTGAGATCCAAAAGAGAGAAGAAGCCATCTAGCTACTAACTATGGACCCGAAGGTCTCAGGTAAACTACTCACACTTCATCGGAGGGGCTATGGTGATGATGTAGAAGCCCTCCGTGGTGGATTCCCCTTCCGGCGGAGCTCCAGAACAGGCCCCAATATGGGATCTCGTGGGTACAGAAGGTTGCGGCGGTGGTCTTAGGTTTTTGGCTCCGTGTCACGATCGTTTGAAGTGCGTAGGTATATATAGGAGGAAGAAGTACGTCGGTGGAGCAAGGTGGGGCCCACGAGGGTGGAGGGCGCGCCCCCTACCTTGTGCCCACCTCCTTTCTTTCTTGACGTAGGGTCCAAGTCTCCTGGATCATATTCGGTGAGAAAATCACGTTCCCGAAGGTTTCATTCCGTTTGGACTCCGTTTGATATTCCGTTTCTTCGAAACTCTGAAATAGGCAAAAACAGCAATTCTGGGCTGGGCCTCCGGTTAATAGGTTAGTCCCAAAAATAATATAAAAGTGGATAATAAAGCCCAATAATGTCCAAAATAGTAGATAATATAGCATGGAGCAATCAAAAATTATAGATACGTTGGAGACGTATCAGGCATCCCCAAGCTTAATTCCTGCTCGTCCTCGAGTAGGTAAATGATAAAAAAGAATTTTTGATGCGGAGTGCTACTTGGCATAATTTCAATGTAATTCTTCTTAATTGTGGTATGAATATTCAGATCCGAAATATTCAAGACAAAAGTTCATATTGACAATAAAAATAATAATACTTCAAGAATACTAACAAAGCAATCATGTCTTCTCAAAATAACGTGGCCAAAGAAAGTTATCCCTACAAAATCATATAGTCTGGCTATGCTCTATCTTCACCACACAAAGTATTTAAATCATGCACAACCCCGATGACAAGCCAAGCAATTGTTTCATACTTTTGACATTCTCAAAACTTTTTCAATCTTCATGCAATACATGAGCGTGAGCCATGGATATATCACTATATGTGGAATAGAATGGTGGTTGTGGAGAAGACAAAAAGAGGGGAAGATAGTCTCACATCAACTAGGCGTATCAACGGGCTATGGAGATGCCCATCAATAGATATCAATGTGAGTGAGCAGGGATTGCCATGCAACGGATGCACTAGGGCTATAAGTATATGAAAGCCCAACAAAAGAAAGTAAGTGGGTGTGCATTCAACTCACTTGCTCACGAAGACCTAGGGCATTTTGAGGAAGCCCATCATTGTAATATACAAGCTAAGTTCTATAATGAAAAATTCCCACTAGTATATGAAAGTGACAAAATGAGAGACTCTCTATCATGAAGATCATGGTGCTACTTTGAAGCACAAGTGTGGTAAAAGGATAGTAACATTGTCCCTTCTCTCTTTTTCTCTCATTTTTTATTTGGGCCTTTTTTATGGCCTCTTTTTTTCGTCCGGAGTCTCATCCCGACTTGTGGGGGAATCATAGTCTCCATCATCCTTTTTCTCACTTGGGACAATGCTCTAAAAATGATGATCATCACACTTTTATTTTCTTACAACTCAACAATTACAACTCGATACTTAGAACAAAATATGACTCTATATGAATGCCTCCATGATGTACCGATATGCAATGAATCAAGAGTGACATGTATGAAAGAATTATGAGCGGTGGCTTTGCCACAAATACAATATCAACTACATGATCATGCTAGCAATATGACAATGATGGAGCATGTCATAATAAACGGAACGGTGGAAAGTTGCATGGAAATATATCTCGGAATGGCAATGGAAATGCCATGATAGGTAGGTATGGTGGCTGTTTTGAGGAAGGTATATGGTGGGTGTATGATACCGGCGAAAAGTGCGCGGTATTAGAGAGGCTAGCAATGGTGGAAGGAAGAGAAGTGCGTATAATCCATGGACTCAACATTAGTCATAAAGAACTCATATACTTATTGCAAAAATCTACAAGCCATCAAAAACCAAAGCACTACGCGCATGCTCCTAGGGGGATAGATTGGTAGGAAAAGACCATCGCTCGTCCCCGACCGCCACTCATAAAGAGGACAATCAAATAACACCTCATGTTTCAAATTTGTTACATAATATTTACCATACGTGCATGCTATGGGACTTGCAAACTTCAACACAAGCATTTCTCAAATTCACAACTACTCAACTAGCACGACTTTGATATTATCACCTCCATATCTCAAAACAATTATCAAGCATCAAACTTTTCTTAGTATTCAATGCACTCAAAAGAAAGTTTTACACATCTTGAATACCAAGCATATTATTATTATTAAGAAAATTACCATGCTATTTAAGACTCTCAAAATAATCTAAGTGAAGTATGAGACACCAATAGTTTCTATAAAACAAATCCACCACCGTGCTCTAAAAGATATAAGTGAAGCACTAGAGCAAAACTATATAGCTCAAAAGGTATAAGTGAAGCACATAGAGTATTCTAACAAATTCCAATTCATGTATGGCTCTCTCAAAAGGTGTGTACAGCAAATATGATTGTGGTAAACTAAAAATCAAAGACTCAAATCATACAAGACGCTCCAAGCAAAACACATATCATGTGGTGAATAAAAATATAGCTCCAAGTAAAGTTACCGATGGAAGTAGATTTAAAGAGGGATGCCTTCCGGCATCCCCAAGCTTTGACTTTTGGTGTCCTTGGATTATCTTGGGGTGCCATGGGCATCCCCAAGCTTAGGCTCTTGCCACTCCTTGTTCTATAATCCATCAAAAGATTTCACCCAAAACTTGAAAACTTCACAACACAAAACTCAACAGAAATCTCGTGAGCTCCGTTAGCGAAAGAAAACAAAAGACCACTTCAAGGTACTGTAATTAATTCATTCCTTATTTATGTTGGTGTTAAACCTACTGTATTCCAACTTCTCTATGGATTATAAACTATTTTACTAGCCATAGATTCATCAAAATAAGCAAACAACACACGAAAAACAGAATCTGTCAAAAACAGAACAGTCTGTAGTAATCTGTAACTAACGCAAACTTATGGAACTCCAAAACATCAGACAAAATAGTAAGATCTAGGAATTTTTTTTATTGATCAGCAGCAATTGGAATCACTATTTTATCACGTTCTGGTGATTTTTAACAATTGTTTTCGTGAACAGAAAGTTTCTGGAAATTACAGCAAGATCAAATAACTATCATACAAGAAGATCCTATAGGTTTAACTTGGCACAAACACTAATTAAAAGATAAAACCACATCTAAACAGAAGGTAGATGGATTATTTATTCCTAAACAGAAACAAAAACAAAAAAACTAAAAATAAAATTGGGTTGCCTCCCAACAAGCGCTATCGTTTAACGCCCCTAGCTAGGCATAAAGCAAGGATAGATCTAGGTATTGCCATCTTTGGTAGGCAATCCATAAGTGGCTCTCATGATAGATTCATATGGTAATTTTATTTTCTTACTAGGTAAGTGTTCCATGCCCTTCTTTAATGGAAATTGGAATCTAATATTCCCTTCCTTCATATCAATAATCGCACCAATCATTCTAAGGAAAGGTCTACCAAGAATAATAGGGCAAGAAGGATTGCAATCAATATCAAGAACAATAAAATCTACGGGCACATAATTCCTATTTGCAACAATAATAACATCATTAATTCTTCCAATAGGTTTCTTAATAGTGGAATCCGCAAGGTGCAAGTTTAGAGAGTAATCATCAAAATCACGGAAATCCAGCAAATCACACAAAGTTTTGAGAATAGTGGAAACACTAGCACCCAAATCACATAAAGCAAAAATTCATGATCCTTAATATTAATTTTAATAGTTGGTTCCCACTCATCATAGAGTTTTCTAGGGATACTTCCAACTCAAGTTTTTCTTCATAAGATTGCATCAAGGCATCAACGATATGTTTAGTAAACGCTTTATTTTGACTATAAGCATGAGGAGAATTTAGCACGGATTGCAACAAGGAAATACAATAAATTAAAGAGAAACTTTCATAATTAAATTACTTAAAATCCAAAATAGTGGGTTTAGCAACATCTAGGGTTTTATTCTTTTCAACCCCACTTTTATCAATATCATCAAGATCTAAAAACTCCGAATTTTTGGAACGCCTTCTAGGTAAAGGTGGATCATATTCAGTCTCATCAAGATTCATATTGCGAAACAAAGATTTAATAGGGGACACATCAATAACTTTTAGATCTTCATCTTGATTTTCATAGTTATTGGAAGAACACGCTTTAATAAAGGCATCTTTCGTAGCACACATTCTAGCGGTTCTTTCCTTGCACTCATCAATGGAAATTCTCATGGCTTTGAGAGACTCATTGATATCATGCTTAGGAGGAATAGATCTAAGCTTTAAAGAATCAACATCAAGAGAAATTCTATCAACGTTCCTAGCCAATTCATCAACTTTAAGCAATTTCTCTTCAAGCAAAGCATTGAAATTCTTTTCTTGAATTCATAAACTCTTTAACACTAGTCTCAAATTCAGAGGGCATCTTATTAAAATTTCCATAAGAGTTGTTGTAGGAATTTCCATAATTATTAGCAGGATTACTAGGATAAGGCCTAGGATTAAAATTCCCTCTATATCCGTTGTTACCAAAATTATTCCTACCAACAAAATTCACATCCATAGATTCATTATTATTCTCAATCAAAGTAGACAAAGGCATATCATTAGGATCAGAAGAAACACTCTTAGTAGCAAATAATTTCATAAGTTCATCCATCTTTCCACTCAAAACATTAATTTCTTCCATCGCATGCACTTTTTTTATTAGTAGATCTTTCAGAGTTCCATTGAGAATAATTAACCATAATATTATCTAGGAGTTTAGTAGCATCTCCTAAAGTGATTTCCATAAAAGTGCCTCCCGTGGCCCAATCTAAAAGATTTCTAGAAGCAAAATTCAATCCGGCATAAAATTTTTGTATAATCATCCACAAGTTCAAACCATGAGTAGGACAATTACGTATCATTAATTTCATTATCTCCCAAGCTTGTGCAACATGTTCATGATCAAATTGCTTAAAATTCATAATATCGTTTCTAAGAGAGATGATCTTAGCGGGAGGAAAATACTTAGAGATAAGAGAATCTTTGCACTTGTTCCAAGAATCAATACTATTTTTAGGCAAAGACGAAAACCAAGTTTTAGCACGATCTCTAAGCTAAAAAGGAAATAGCTTCAATTTAACAATATCATTATCGACATCTTTCTTCTTTTGCATATCACATAAATCAACGAAGCTATTTAGATGAGTAGCGGCATCTTCACTACGAAGGCGTGAATTGATCTTTCATAACAAGATTCAACAAAGCAAGATTGATTTCACAAGATTCAAGATTGGTAAGAGGAGCAATCGAGTGCTAAGGACATAATTATTGTTGGTATTGGTAAAGTCACACAATTTGGTATTATCTTGAGCCATCGCGACAAACAAGCAATCCAACACACAAGCAAACAAAAGGCAAACGAGAAAAGGCAAGCGGAAAGAGAGAGGCGAATAAAACGGCAAGGGTGAAGTGGGGGAGAGGAAAAGCGAGAGGCAAATGGCAAATAAAGTAATGCGAGAGATAAGGGATTGTGATGGGTACTTGGTATGTTGAATTTTATGAGACTCTGACAAGAGGCGGAAATCTTCCTGCTACCTCTTGAGCATCAAGTTGGATTTCCTTGAAGAGGAAAGGGTGATGCAAACATAGCGAGTAAGTATTTCCCTCGGTTTTTGAGAACCAAGGTATCAATCCAGAGGGAGGCTACGCGAGTCCCTCGTACCTACACAAAAAAAATAGCCAAACGCAACCAACGCGATTAGGGGTTGTCAATCCCTTCACGGTCACTTACGAGAGTGAGATCTGATAGAGATGATAGATAATATTTTTGGTATTTTTGATATAAAGATGCGAGGTAAAATAAAAGGCAAAGTGAAAAGCAAAGCAATAATAAAGTGATTGAAGATTGGTATGATGAGAATAGACCCGGGGGCCATAGATTTCACTAGTGGCTTCTCTCAAGAGCATAAGTATTCTATGGTGGGTGAACAAATTACTGTTGAGCAATTGATGTAATTGAGCATAGTTATGAGAATATCTAGGTATAATCATGTATATAGGCATCACGTCCGAGACAAGTAGACCGACTCACTGCCTGCATCTACTACTATTACTCCACTCATCGACCGCTATCCAAAGCATGCATCTAGAGTATTAAGTTCAAGAAAAGCAGAGTAACGCCTTAAGCAAGATGACATGATGTAGAGGGATAAATTCATGCAATATGATAAAAACCCCATCTTGTTATCCTCGATGGCAACAATACAATACGTGCCTTGCTGCCCCTCATCCTTTGGGAGAGGACACCGCAAGATTGAACCCAAAGCTAAGCACTTCTCACATTGCAAGAAAAAACAATCTAGTAGGCCAAACCAAACTGATAATTCGAAGAGACTTGCAAAGATAACCAATCATACATAAAAGAATTCAGAGAAGATTCAAATATTGTTCATAGATAAACTTGATCATAAACCCACAATTCATCAGTCTCAACAAACACACACAAAAAGAAATTACATCGAATAGATCTCCACGAGAGGGGGAAACATTGTATTGAGATCCAAAAAGAGAGAAGAAGCCATCTAGCTACTAACTATGGACCCGAAGGTCTGAGGTAAACTACTCACACTTCATCGGAGGGGCTATGGTGATGATGATGTAGAAGCCCTCCGTGGTGGATTCCCCTTCCGTGAACTCTAACAGGCCCCAAGATGGGATCTCGTGGAGTGCAGAAGGTTGCGGCGATGGAATTAGGTTTTGGCTCGAATCTGATCATTTGAAGTGCAGCAGTATATATAGGAGGAAGGAGTATGTCGGTGGAGCAAAGGGGGGCCCACAAGGTAGGGGGCGCGCCCTAGGGGGGCGCCCTCCACCCTCGTGACCTCCTCCCTCCTTCCTTGACGAAGGGTCCAAGTCTCCTGGATCATATCTATTGAGAAATCACGTTCCCGAAGGTTTCATTCCGTTTGGACTCCGTTTGATATTCCATTTCTTCGAAACACTGAAATAGGAAAAAAAAACAGCAATTCTGGGCTGGGCCTCCGGTTAATAGGTTAGTCCCAAAAATAATATAGAAGTGGAAAATAAAGCCCAATATGGTCCAAAACAGTAGATAATGTAACATGGAGCAATCAAGAATTATAGATACGTTGGATACGTATCATCCCCATAGACCAGAATGCACATAATCAAGAATACCTTCGTTTGTATGAGTCGAAGTGTTGAACTTCACCCTCTTGTGTTTGCCAAAGATACAATGCTCACAAAATGTCAATTTACCAGGTTCATGTCCATCAAGAAGACCTCTCTTATTTAACTCTGCTAAACCAAGTTCACTCATATGTCCAAGACGCATATGCCAAAGGTTAGCAGCATCACAATCAAAATTCTTTGAAACAACTGGAGTAGCGTTACCTAAAACGGTAGAACCTCGAAGGTAATAAAGACTATTGGTCAAACTCAAATCACCTTTCATCACAATAAGGGAACCTTTGGTGACTTTAAAATGCTATCAAGGGCACTCATAGAAATGAGATTTCTCTTCATCTTCGGAATATACCGAACATCTGTCAAAGTTTTGATTGTGCCATCAAATATCTTGATTCGAATAGAACCTATGCCTTCAATCTTGCATGGTGAATTATCAAAACCCAAAAGCGGAACCAACAACGATAGTAGAATCAAAAGTATTAAACCAATCTCTATGTGGACACATATGAAAAGTGCATGCAAGTGTCAAGTACCCACTCATCATTGGTCTCGGCACATCCAAAGAATAACGACAAGAGCATCATCGGAACTATCATCATGAGCAATGTTAGCAGAATTTTCACCTTGTTTGTTACCTTTCCTCTTTTCTTTGTTCTGCAACTTGAAACACTCAGAGATGTCATGCCCGTCTCTCTTGCAATACCTGCAATACTTCTTGTCTCTGGATTGCGACCGACCCCTGTAGCCATTTTTACTTTTGCCTCTGTTTCCATTATTGTAGTTCTTCTCCTTTGTCCTGCCACGAACAGATAATCCCTCGGCTTGGGATGAACTTGAACCATCATGAGGCACCATTAATTTCATCTTCTCCTTGGAGTTCAAAGCTTCATAAACTTCATTAAGTGTGAGAGTATCACGACTGTATAATATGGTGTCTCTAAAATTGGTATAAGAACTTGGCAGTGAATAAAGTAACATTAAAGTAGTATCTTCCTCTTCATACTTAACCTCCATTGCAGCTAGATCAGAAATGATCTCTTTAAATTCTGAAATATGATTCAAAACATTACCTCCGTCGGGTAACACATGCGAGGAATAATTTTTGCTTCAGATGCATCTTCTTTGGTGAGATCTTTAGTCATGCAAATCCCTTCCAGCTTTAACCATAGAGCGGCTGCAGTTTTGTCGCTCAAAACTTCCTGCAAAATATTATTATGCAAATGGATTTGAATTTTTGACAAAGCCTTACGATCAATTCTTTTCTCCTCATCACCGATCCTCAATTTGGTTCTTCCCAAAACTATCCTGTGCTTCATCATAGTCGGTCTGTGCCAACAATGCCCGCATCTTGACTTGCCATAGGGTAAACCTTGTGTCACGGTCCAGCGGCGGAAGATCGTACTTCATGGAAGCCATGAGTAGATAAATCTCGGGACTTAACCGGAGCAGCAGCGGAATTTGGTGGATCAGACGACAACAGCTGCGGCCTAGGGTCTTGTGTCCATATATCTCGGCCGATCGGTGTTGCCGCTTCCGATCCAAACACGAGCCACAGAGATACAGGCAGAATCTGTAGCGGAATCTCCCGTCGTCTCGGCGACAGAAGCGATCGGACGAAGCGCGTCCAGCGGCGCACGGGACAGACGCTAACCCTAATTCTCTCGTCTCAAATCTCGTATCTGCAACTTGGCTCTGATACCTTTTGTTAGAAAATAACGAGAAATAAAACAAGACACGAGACACGGATTTTTACGTGGAAACCCTTCTGGGAGAAAACCACGGACGCACGAAGGCGCAATCACTATGAGGAGGGGTATTACAAGCAGGGCAGCACCGTGCGAGGTGCGACTATATGGGGTATATATGAGGGCAATACATGAGAGTCCTTGGAGGACAAGTAAACGAGTTGTACTCATACGCGTCGGTACCAACACAAAAGGCCCACACCGTATGTACTACGTCTAGTCCAGTACGGTAGAACTTGGATCACAATTTAACAGTTCACATTGCTCCACCATCGCTGTCAAGGGTGACGAGCTATGCACCGACCATAACGTCCTCGAGCCAAGAAGGAAGATGCAATGTCTCCTGAGCCATTGCACGTTGTAACATACATTTAAATGTCGTGCATTACCAAGAAAAAAAAATACGATGTCCGTTGTGGGCATGCAACTGATACGCCATGTTTCCGCTATTAACTCTTGAAGCAACCACCCCGCAAAAAAAACTCTTGAAGCAACGAACTAATGCATTTGTCTTTCTATCCTAACCACAAACTATACGACTTGATGAAAAGAATAAACTGCTCGCTCATGCAATTTGCTGCAAAGTCATCTCTAATGAAATGCAATTTGCTACATTTCCTAATGTAGAAAACTTATCCCGCTCAGACAGCCGCAACTGAACATGCAACCCCAACCCCCATCCCGCTCACTCTCAACCATCAGTCTCATAAAAAAATCCACAAACTCATGTTCTAAGTGAGCTAGTAATCGACACCGCTGTTGCATGCCAACAACAAGGGACAAGGGTGGCAACTGTCTTTCTATCTTAGTGCAAGTACCTCCCGGTTCTGTACTGGGCCCCCCTTCATCCCGGGCTCTATCACGAGGCGCCACGCTCACGTGCTGCCACAAAAAAAGAAAGCTACGAATAGAAAATGTTACTTCAAAGCATGAAAATGTCAATGTCTCTCTCCTCTTCTCCTCCTCGCAAGACATGCCCGATTCAGTGTACCAATTTATGTATCCATTAGAGAAGATAAAAAGAACCCCCTCACTTTCCATCTCCAATACCTCACATAAGTCTACATTTTCAGATACATCAGGTACATCTCCAATAGTAAGGTCGGGATGTGGTAAACTTTAGATCATATGTACCTGCCATGGCCTCCACAAGTATCCTAACTATGTGATACTTTCTCACACTAAAAAACCAACAAAATTATCAAAAAGCACACAAATTCACCCTTTCTCATCACTATCTTTCAAAAAACAATAGAGGGAAGCCATCATATGCATGTGTGGCATAATCAACCCTTTCTTAGCGGTTTCCTTTTCTCATCACCCCCGGGGCCGAGGAGGCTCTTTTCAACAAAGATTCTTTGAGAGGCCAAATAATCAAAAAATATGAAAGTTCAACTCGCCAGTCTTGTAACACCGGTAGAGCAATTCTTTATCCGAGTTAACTCTTAATGGCTCCACCATTTTTTCGGTTACATTTATCTCAGCTGTAAATATAATACATCAAGTTAGGGATGACAGCTGGCATAATTGAAATGAGAGAAAAATCCATCGCCCTAAAAGCTTTTGGATAGTATATATAAAGTGCGCCTGATAAGGAAAAATTAATTTATTAATTACAGAAAAAAGAAAAAAATCCTGAAATTATTTTTTAAACAAAGTTGACCTATTTTGGTATCCGTATAAAAAGTTAAGCGCGGGAATAAACTTCCATTGACCTTAGACAAAAAGAAAATCAAAGTAGAAACCTAATGAACAGTAACTGGTATATAGTGGTGATTTTGTTTTAAATGCGTGTTGGAAAGTATTCCTTCATGAAACTTTTTATACGTGTACAACGTCTGGTATATATGTTTCCAGAAATTTTCAAGATTTTTTGACATTTTTCAAGTCCTTTTTTTGTATATTGGGTGCACCTACAGCTGAGTGCACCAAGTTCCACCAAGTTACTATTCATACGTAAGATTAACTGCTTCTCACCATACTTTTGTTTCGAGTAAATTGAGTTGATCATCTTCAACACAGGTCTCTCTCAAAGAAGTAAAATGACAACACATTTCATTTACAATATAAATCTGCAGAAAATATGAACTATCGCAAAAGAACACGGAAATGGCACTGAGCGTAGCTGATCATAAACGAGCTCAAAGATTGGATCCATATAACAAAATAAACATCTATAGTATTGTTGGTACCACCTATCGGCTCAATTATATGAAAGATAGGGCAACAATTAACCAAGCTAGCATCCCAAAGAAAATTTAACCAAGCTGGTAGTAAAGACGATATGAACTAAAGAGTTCACGTGGAATTTTGACCCTCTGATCTTAAGTGCACAGTGAGCTGCAACCTGAACCATATGGTTCTGCTCCAACCAAGACAATTTGATAGAGCTGCTCTACATTGTTACCAATAATCGGCGAGAAGCTCAATCGTCTCCATCAACCTCGTTGCAGGGCCCCTGTAAAAAGGAAGTGGTATGATCATGGTTGTTGTTGATCATAAAAATCAACTAATTAACCATTTCTCGACTGACAAAGAATGACGTGAATTGAAAGTACTATTGAATTTATAATGTTAAAGATTGTAAATTTTGACAGTGTAATTTGTATGGAACTTGTGTTTGAAGCCAAGTATACTGTTGAATATGAAATTTGGCGTGCTTGTATGCGCCCCCTTGTTGAACTCTTACCTAATTGAATAACAAATGCGGCTTCATCAGGGGACTCAGATTCACATGGAACCTTATCAGAATGAAGATGGTTAGCACACTGAGAAATCCCTTATTAGGACTACTTATTAGGTTCATGCATCCAATTTCCATCCATGATACATGGATTCTTTAAGTTAATATACACAACAACATGTAAATGATTGCATCCATTTTCTTCTCCTTTTAGACCGTGACATGCAGGAAATGACAACCATATGATCATAACTACATAAAGCAACATCAACTCAAATATCATTCTGCATCAAGCATCACAATGATCTCCAGCCAGAATGTTTCCACTCATATCGAAACAATGACTGACAATGAAGGGAGACGAGGGGGATTTGTACTACCTACTTGATGACGGTGTCCAGCTGCTGCCCTTGCAGCATCTGGATAAGGCTATGGTGGTAGCACATCAGGTAGCACACCATGAACATTTTTATGCACATAATTAACATTTTTCAAATACATGATTAACATTTCTTTAAATATGTTTTTTATCTCTACTTTTTACATACACTTTATACATTTTTTATACATCAGGAGCATTATTTTATACATGTTTAACAATGTTTTATGCACGAATTTTATATATTCTCCTCCCTCAAGAAATAAACTAATATATTCTCACATATCATTCTCGCAAGCAGAAGAGGCTAGCATTCTTTGCACCTGCCTTGGGTCAAAGATTTAAACACCGAATTTTTATTTCTTAAACACAGAGGAGAAGCACTTACTTTTGCTTGGCTAGCTTCGGCAATCCTCCCACTGTCCCACTTCCTCATTAGTATCCATCATCTTTAGTCCAATTTCCTCGCACTGCAAGCAAAAAAAATGCAGTGAGCGGAATGGATGAGGAAGAAAGGAAGGATGGAGAGTAGAACATAACCCTGGTGGCCGCCTACCTGGTGAAGCGCCGGAGCAGTGGGGGCCTGGTTCTATACAGTCGGTGGTGGATGGCTTCGGTACATGAGATATGCCCGTGAGTGAGATACTGGAGGAAACCAAATCTTGTGGGACCTTGTGCCATTATAACTGAAAATTTGGTTCCATGCAAAGCTCACTCACATTCAGCTCCTAAGGTTCTTGAGACAATTTCTGTTGTTAATTGCTCTCTATCAGTTTAGACATCCCTAAGAATAAGATGTTGGAGAAAACTGAACTCAAAAGAAATGTCTCAGACATGGAAGAATTTAGTTTCCTACATCTCTCAATTTCTGAGCTAAACAAGTCATATGATTTTGCTTGAACATTTCAGATTTATGATTTATGTAAAAATTATGAACTATAAATAATGCATTGGGGACTATAAATAATGCCGCTAGAACATTAATGACAATAATATTGTCGCAAATGATAATCCAATCGTCTCGCATACTGTATTTTGCATCTGCAGGACCTAGCTAAGTCAACCTTCGTTAATAACTTTGTCCTGAATACCAGGCCTCACTCAATTACGTTAGTGTGAAACATCCAATTGTCCAACAGATAAAAAAGGTACATACATCCTTCAGTCCTTATACCAATCAGCATCGAGCAAACACTACCATTCATACATACAGACCTAAAATCAAAAGAAAGTCTGAGAACAGAGAACAACCGTTCAAGAAAAATTGAAATTTTGGTTCAGGAAGCGGGGAGCTGCTTATCCATGTGCTCTCTGCAACTCTAACATGATAACCAGTGCCAACAACAACAAAAGCAATCAAGCAACTATCACAGGGTACATACAGCAAGCAAAAAAGGAGTGCTTACTTGGATTAATGGCAAGGTTATGCAGACAAAAGCGGCAATTATTGTGCCCCATAGTTGCTGGAATCCATATCGGAAATGAGATCTTCGGGCAGAGAAAGGCACTCCAGGCAGTTACCGTTGGCTACTCGGTGGTATGGCGACCAATGCGACATACTGCCACCGGCCGGACACGGGGAGATGCGTACTCGGCAGCAAGAGCCCAGTGCCGACGACTTCTTTGAGAAGATGGAGGACTGGCGGCTTCTTTGAGAAGATGGAAGTGGCCAGGCAGCGGGAGGCGACTGACGACGCTGACCATGGAAACGGGATCCGGCGTCGGCAGTTGCTAGGTGCAAGTGAGTCGGCGAGGTGAGCGGCATGGTGGGGGGATTCAGGTGGCAGCCGGAGTCGAGGATAGGGCGTTGTTCGAGGGATGGTAGTGGGGGTGTCATGCTCGTGCGAGCGAGATGGTGCAGTGGTCGCGTGTGAGAGGAAGGGTGGCGGCCAAGGGACAAACTTGGACTCTTCGGCCTCATCGCCCCCTCTCAGTACTTGGGGTCGCGCTTGTCGTCGACGCTGGAAGATGGCGGCGGAGGTGGCTCCATGTGCAAGATGGCCATGGCACCGACAACGATGGGGTGAGCTCTGCCCTGGGATAAGCGAGATAGACGCTGACCAACGCCGACATATGCGAGCGGGCAGCGGGCGTCGCGCTGGCGGGGTGCAGGGAGGGGTCGAAGACTATGAGGAGGGTCAGCGGCCAGGAGGCTGCGAGCCTGTTGGTGTTACAAGGATGCGGAACCGCTGGAGAATGGGAGAAGGTATTGCGTGGTCTGGCAGTAGACATGGAGGATGGGAGGCGCCGTGAAGTCTGGCGGGGAATGTGTCATGTGCAATCAAATCAGACCATGATTATGTCCTATTTGTCTAGGATATCTTCAGTATAGAAACACGGTAGTTGAATGGCAATTTTTTGGGATGGATAGGAACAAACGAGACAAATTGTCACCGCATACTCTATTTAATTGTTAGGAAAGTACGGATCGTTGCGTTAGAAAAGTTAAGATTTGAAATTAATTACCAAAAAACTGGATTTTATTGTTTGGTAATGTGTTATTGGTTCCCGCCGGTTTGTAACGTGGCTAGTTAGGAAAGGCGAAAAGGTTAGGAAAGTTTTTATTGGTAACGTGCTATCAGTTCCTGCCCGTTTATAACGTGAAAAAATCAACATAAAGAGATATGATGGTGGGATGTGAGACGAAGATAAATCAGACAAAAATAAACCAGACAAAATATAACCAGATAAAAATAAACCATGATACTATTCAACCAACTAAACATTAGGAGTAGAGATCACCGATCCCCCGACACTAAATGCATGATGTGGCGGATCCAACCTGCCTCAAAACCCTTACGCTTGAGCACTTCCCCGTGGAACTCCTAGTTCACGCAATTGTACGCCTTTCCAAAATCAAGTTCAAAAAGGATGGCTTTACGGTTCGAATGCTTCATCTCGTGCACAATCTCCCGTGTTAGGAGTGGGATGCCCTTTTTTCGTTTTTCTTTTAGGTTTCTTTCCTTTTTACTGTTCATGAATCCCAAATTCAAGGATTCCAAAAATGTTCTGAATTCCAAATACTTAATATCATGAAATAAAAAAATGTTTTAAATTTCAATAAAAATCACGAATTTGAGAAAGTGTCACAGGTTACAAAAAATGTTCTGATTTAGATAAATCCATGAATTTTGAAAAAAATTCAAATTAAAAAATGTTCCCATATTTAAAAATCCGAATTTGAAGAAATCTTCATGAATTTCAGAAAATATACCTGAATTTCAAAAAATGTCCATCTTTATTTGGGCCTGATGTATGTTCTTATTAGACCTGAATTTCAAAAAAATCCTCGGCAGCTTTGTCAGATGCAGGAGCAAGCTCTTGGCTGTACTTTCAGAAAATATATCTGAATTTCAGAGCAAATCAATCGATGCATGCGGCCATCTTTATTTATTATTTCATCAAGGTCTAATAAGAACATATATCAGGCCCAACGAAGCCACCACTTACACCTATAAAACTCGATAATGTGGAGTGCTCTCACTCCCCGTATTTAAACCGGTGTCATCGCCCATCAATCCACATGACGTATCGAAACGAACGGTGATGCAGCAGACCTAAAGCGTACACTACATGCACATGTTTTAGACGCCGCCATCATCATCGGACCGCTGACCCATCGTCAGGAGAGAGATTCGCATTATCCTTGCCAGTCCGTCCATCCGTCGACGCCACCATGGCGCCCAACAGTGCCACCGCCCCGTGCTCGTCCATCCAGACGCGAAGATTCTGGAAGATCTGTCGTGCGTAGCACCTGCCGACCAGGCATGACACAGCGTAGCACTTGTCGCCGAGGCATGACTTGACATCTCCACTGAAGCTCCGTGCAAGGCGAAGCCGCTCCACCTCCTGCCTCTGTCTTCCAATACTTTCGAGAGATACGACACCGCATGTATCTGCCATCATCCGATCACGGAAGACCAGATTCTAGGGTTTCCCAGGGAAGCGGCACGAGTGAGTTGACATTCGTTGCACGATGATGCCTTCATCTAGGTAACGACACAGAACGCCGCCATTGCCTACCATCGGCTCGATTTTCACCCGCAACTATGTCTTCCCGACTCGCAGCCGGAACTAGATAATGGATCCCGAGATCTGATCATCCAGCCTCAGGCCGACCACCTTCGACGGAGGAGATGGCCAGTGAGGGAGTCCTGGATTAGGGGGTCCTCGGACAGCCGGACTATATACTTTGGCCGGACTATTGGACTATGAAGATACAAGATTGAAGACTTCGTCCCGTGTCCGGATGGGACTCTCCTTTGCGTGGAAGGCAAGCTTGGCAATTCGGATATGTAGATCTCCTCCCTTGTAACCGACTCTGTGTAACTCTAGCCCCCTCCGGTGTCTATATAAACCGGAGGATTAATTCCGTAGGACAACAACAATCATAATCATAGGCTAGCTTCTAGGGTTTAGCCTCTACAATGTCATGGTAGATCAACTCTTGTAATACTCATATCATCAAGATCAATCAAGCAGGAAGTAGGGTATTACCTCCATCGAGAGGGCCCGAACCTGGGTAAACATTGTGTCCCCCGCCTCCTGTTACCATCCGCCTTAGACGCACAGTCCGGGACCCCCCTACCCTAGATCCGCGGTTTTGACACCGACATTGGTGCTTCCATTGAGAGTTCCACATGCGTCAGTCACGATAAGGCTTGATGGATCCTCTTGTTGTCAAGGACAACATTACCTCTGGGGGAGCCCTGGCTGTAGGCCAAACTCTCCGACTAGGCGGCTTCGTCATGACCGCCCGTTCGGCTGTCGCGCCGACGATGACTTCTCGGGTCATCAAAAACAGCCTCCATGTTGGCTCGGGATTCGCCGAGCAGATGGATCCAATAGAGCTCTCTTCCTTGAACGAGCTCTTGGATCACATCGCCGCCCTGGGAGTCACTACATACTATGATCGAATCGGGCTTAAACCCGACCAAAGGGAGATTAACTCTCCGCCGGTGTAACACCCCAAAAATTTAACCATTTTTTGTTTATTAAAGTTTTGCCAGATATTAAAATTTTCATTTTTTGGATTTAATTTTGATCTCATAACCTCCCTTTACTCTAAGTTGTGGAGTTTTCACCCCAAGTAAAAAAAACTTCTCAATTATTATTGGGCTTGTTTACCCTCTCAAATAAAACAATTCTTTTATCAGTGGGATTATTTATATAATTATTTTTCCCTGAGCCTTATTTCTCTAAAATGGCTTTTCATAAGTTGTGGGGTCCCATTTGCACTGCAACCCTTTGATAAATTCATTTAAAAATCCCACCAAAATTTGGGGATGACATACGATGTCCCTAAATCACTTTTATGGAAAAATATCCTTTAGTCATTTGGAGATTTTGAGCTTTACCCCTAGTTTTCAAATCTGGTCCAATTGCACTTTTGCACTACAACCTATTTAAATATTTCTTTAAAAATTAAACCAAAATTAGGGGATGTTAGTAGGAGTATAATATTCATCTTTGTGCAAAAACCCACTAATGTTCTTTGAAAATTTTGAGCAAATCATCCTCTTTTGCTCTCTGGTCCAGTTTGGCATTTTCTACTGCAACCATAATTTAACTTGCCCTTTTTCCTTGATTATTTTTCCTTCTTATAGTCCTCCTTACAAAACACTTAAGTCCAGGAGAATGGACCTATTGGAGTATTTTTAGTCCATGAAACTATGCCTTTTAGTTTCTGTCCAGAAATGGTTCTCTCAAAACTTACACTAACAAGTTTTTGTTTTTGACAAACTAACCTTGTCACCCCCCTTTTCATCTAAAGAGACACTGGTCTGGAGTTTTTGGCCACCCCAAGAATTGCCTAGATGCCCCTGACATTCTGTCAAACACTTTGTGTGCATGGCTAGTTCTGGCTTAGTTTTTGGTTTGTACTATGGATTTAATCTCCTGATCGAGCCAACATGTCTACTGAGCTCCTAGTTAACCCTAACCCAGGCCAGCTAATCCCCAGCCTCATCCTAATCCTCTAGCACGCTCTGGCATTGCGTCGAGCACGTAGCGTGCGTGCGTTGGGCACGCCCAGAGCACGCGTTTTGCACGTGCGTGCGCATGAAATCGCCAGCGATCCACTGCAGCCCTCCGCGCCCGATCACTGGCCCCTCCCCACACACCGCCAAGACGCCCAACCCCTCCCTTGCCGTTAGGGCCACCTCGGCGCCTCTACATGCCGCCGTCGGGTGGGCTAGCCGGCCTTGACCCTGGCCAGGCTCCTGCCGACGGCGCCACCCGAAGCCACCGGCCTTGCCAGCCTGCCCTCCGAGCAGTCGAGCTCATCCACAAGCTTGTCGCATAGCGCTCGTCATTGCTGCAACAGTGAAGCGGTTCACGGCGTTCTCATCCACAGCCATGAGCGGACCTAGCTACACTATAAATGGAGGCCCCCAGGCTCGTCCGAGCCTCAAGCAACCTCGTGCCATCCCCCTAGGGCCCCCACAAGAATCGACGGCTGGAGGCCGTCTCCCCATCTCCCGGCCAAGACAGCCGCCCGCCCTCCGTCCATTCAGTCGCAACTGAGCCCCTCCCGTCCATCTAGCACCACCATCCTCCTCCCCTCGACCGTGTGAAGCCGCCCGAACCCTTAGCTGCGTCGAGGAACCACCGTAGCCCAAAGCCCCAAACCTCCCGAAGCCACCGGCCACCGCTAAGCTCACCGCCGGCGACTCCCTTCGCCCCCACCAACCTAGCGACCACCGGGAGGACCGCCCCGGGCTGGCGGATCCATCCCTGCTCTCCGGAGCCCGCGAGGAGCCGCCAATCACGCCGGCGATCGCCGGAGCCTCGCCTCTGTTCGGCCAGAGGAGGAAGGAGGCGGGGGCGACTGGTCAAACCTGACCAGTGGGCCCCCTGGACCCACTGTCAGTGACCCACGCCGGTCCACGTGGTTTAAGTGAAGGCGTAAACGCAAAGTACGTGTTCGACGTGTATCTATTCGAAACGTTTTCTTTTCTTTTTCTGTTTTATTTAAAACCATAAATTTGACTAAACTTTGACTGGCTCTAACTTTTTAAATATAACTCCAAATGAGTTGATTCTTTTTCCTACCTCTCTCAAATTTTGTCTAGTTTATTTTCATATTTATTTGAAAAAAATTCAGACAACTTTTTGTACTGTTTTAAAACTATGTATTAATTCAATTCTTTAAAATCGGATTTTTTTCGAGAGGGAAGAAAACTTTCAAAAAGTTTTGGAGTGCACCCTACCTCTCCACAACTTGAAGGCAAGCATTCTGAACCCCGGCATAATATTTTTGTGTGGTGTTTGATACGGTTGCAACACTCCTTGTCTCGGAATTTTCGTTATCTTGTGTGACGACATAAACCTACTCATAAGTGCATATTGATGATCCCGTACTCTTGAAAGTTGATACGTTGTGGCAGTAACCACCCTCGTGATGCCTTTCATGCATACCGGAAGGAAGCCGGAAAGTCTCTATCTTGGGTAGACTCGAGCTTGTCCCTAGTTCCTCGTCGAGACGAGTGTGTCCCATATGGCGTGACGGGTATGGGGGGTGGTGATTCATGTCTGCTGATTGAAATATATTTGTTATGCTAATCTTGTAGGAATACTTGAACCTCCCGAGTTGACCGAGATCGAGTCTTGTTCCGTAACCCCCATACTTGTTTCAGACTACCACGTGTTCCTGCCATAGGTAGGGTACGGTTCGATAAGTTGTCAACCCCTTCCTAGCACACACCGCATGTAGAGGCCATGGTGGAAGATACCGGCTGCATCCGGTAGGCATGCCACCTGGTCCGGGGCATGGGTGTTTCCGCTTGGGACCGAGAGGGGCACCCCTTAGAGCGCTGTGATATAAATTTGATCCCATGCTTCATGAGGTTGTAGCCCCCACTTAGAGTTTTGCTTAACAGGTGTCGTGGGTGATTCCGGACACATAAGTTAAGTTAAGCCGTGTGTGATGGGTGTGTTTTCAATTAAAAGACCGTAAATGGAATTAGTCCCGACGGACTAAAGGAATCCGTTACTCGTGGGTAAAGAGTACACCCTCTGCAGAGGTTAAATCTATTTGAATAGCCGTGTCCATGGTTAAGGACTACAGTCTGGGATGGGTCAAGTATCGGCCTTAGTGTTGGTCTTCGGAGGAGAAACGCTAAACCAGAATATGGATCATGACTTATGACTTGTGATGATTATTACTATCATGGACTAACCATTTACATTATTTGTATTATTGAGTGTCCACGACGGTTCTACCTCCGTGGTATTCACTATGATTAAATTATTAATAAGCCCTTTATGTGGTGTCACCGGCCTTGATCATGACATGCTTGTTATTTATTTACTTTATAAGCCCTTTATGTGGTGTCATTTGAGATGCCCGAATCGGCATGCTTGTTATTTATTTACCTTATAAGCCCTTTATGTGGTGTCACCGAGACGCCTCGATGTGGCATGCTTGTTATTTACTTACCTTATAAGCCCTTTATGTGGTGTCGCCGAGACGCCTGATCGTAACATGCTTGCTACTTATTTACTTTACAAGCCCTTTATGCGGTGTCGCTCGACGCCTCGATCGAGGCATGCTTGTTATTTACTATCCTTTCGAGGCGTCGCTTCAGACACCCGATCGGTGCATTTTATTTCTACTATGTTATTGCACATTCATTTTGCATATAAATAACCTGCTTTCATGCATCAAGGATTTTATTATATGACTGACGCTAGACCATAGGATACTTCAGCGCATGATTATCGTTTGTTATATTATACCCGTGTTCATAATGTTTGCGAGTACATTCAAAGTACTCACTGGCTTGTCCCTGGCTATTGGCTTGGCCAGATTTCTTGCTTGGAGAGGAGCATTGCGATGACAGCCCCGAAACCCAAGCAATGGTGGTAGCAGCCTCGCGAAGATAGGAGTTATCCAGGTCAGCTGTTCCTGTGGGAAATGGAGTCCCATAGACGCTGATGATCCACAAACCGCCTCCGTGTTCAACCACTAGAAACCATTTGTTGTACTCATAGGCCAGAATGGTCTTGTACTGCATATTATGTACTTTGCTTGGAATTTCTGTATCGAGTTGGTGCCTCATCAGCTAACAGTAATCCTAGGGCTGATGAACACAAGGGCCATTTTCTGGGAAATTAATATCCCGAAAATCCGGTCCTGACAAACTTGGTATCAGAGCCAGGCTGACCATTGGCTAATCCTATCTTAGCCAGGTCGAAAAAAACCTAGGTTAACCAAACCACCAGACCTTAACCTAACCCCGACCAAGCTTCTCGTGCAAGATAGCCACACAAAGGACTTCGACACTTTTGGCGCTTCGGTGCCCAACCCGTCAGCCTAGCACTGTCGATCACGCCGCGATGGACCGACACCTAAATTGTCCCATTCGCAAGCGTGCGAAGGAAGACTCCGTCCCCTTTCTCTATAAAAAGGGCACGCTAGCCTCAACACAGCACAACCCAGCCTCTTCCTCAAATCAAGCTATAATGCCTGGCCCCGTCATGCACAATGAGACCATAGCAACCAACCTTGGAGGTTTTGTGACCGTGCTAGCAAACCTCACCCGCCGTGCCTTTGCGTTAGAAGAACCCCCAGAATATGTGGTGTACCGAGAACCCATGAGCGGTGAGAGCCGTCACCTGCAGGCCATCAGGCACATCTATGGTAGGGGTGCATGTCGCCGAGAACGCCCCTCTGTGTTCACCGGAGGCTATAGTTCAACTCTGACACTTGTCGCCCAGAGTTAACTGTCGCTCGTTCTACTACTACCCCAGCCGTGACGGGTATGGTAGGCCACCCCAACTTGCCAACGGAGATCACGAGACGGATCCTGCATTGTTGCATCTGGTGCGCTATGTAAGTGCACTAGAGGGGATGTTCGATCAAATCACCCTTGATCTGATCGCAGCTCGTGGAGAACTGATTCGCCAAGCCCCGGTGAGAAGAGAAGATGAGCCCGACGCCGACAACCCAGTCGTGCTGTTCGGACAACCGATCGAGTCCCTGAGGACAGCCCCAGCCATCGCCCAAAATACTTTGATGTCCCCTGTAAGTGCTTCACGCTTTTGGAAACACGTTCCAACGGGATTGTGGCCAACAATCCCGGGATGGTCATCATCGCTACCCCGACCTGCAGCCCTCAACCTCCAGCTAATCCCGACGGTGAAACCCGTGGAGAAGCCTCGGCGTCCACAAGGCACGCCCACCTAGATATAAACGAAGTAGACTAAGTCACTCGAGTAGTACCGAGTCTTACTATGTCCACGCCCTGTAATTGTGTGATCCTGTATCGCCATAATTAAATGTTGTTTGCTTGTGCGCCCCTATTTTAAATAGTAGCCATGCATAAGTATGTTGGTGTGTGATTGCATTTTTTATTCCGAGCGTAGTTACCAAAAACCAACCCCGACGACTCAAAGTTTGTGCTATGAGTAAACCTTTTGGCTTCAGCTAATAGGAATCATATTTTCGAAACAACCCTTATCAAATCTCGAGGACGAGATTTTTCTTAAGGGGGGTAGTGTTGTAACACCCCAAAAATTAAACCATGTTTTGTTTATTAAAATTTTGCCAGGAAATTAAAATTTTTTTTTTTTTGGATTTAATTTTGATCTCAGAACCTCTCTTTTACTCTAAGTTGTGGAGTTTTCACCCCAAGTGAAAAAAAACTTCTCAATTATTATTGGGCTTGTTTACCCTCTCAAATAAAACAATTCTTTTATCAACATGGGATTATTTATATAATTATTTTTCCTTGAGCCTTATTTCTCTAAAATGGCTTTTCATAAGTTGTAGGGTCCCATTTGCACTGCAACCCTTTGATAAATTCATTTAAAAATCCCACCAAAATTTGGGGATAACATATGATGTCCCTAAATCACTTTTATGCAAAAATATCCTTTAGCCATTTGGAGATTTTGAGCTTTACCCCTAGTTTTCAAATCTGGTCCAATTGCACTTTTGCGCTACAACCTATTTAAATATTTCTTTAAAACTTAAACCAAAATTAGGGGATGTTAGTAGGAGTATAGTATTCATCTTTGTGCAAAAACCCACTAATGTTCTTTTTGAAAATTTTGAGCAAATCATCCTCTTTGCTCTACTCGTCCAGTTTGGCATTTTCATCGCAACCATAATTTAACTTGCCCTTTTCCTTGATTATTTTTCCTTCTTATAGTCCTCCTTACAAAACACTTAAGTCCGTGGAGAATGGACCTATTGGAGTATTTTTAGTCCATGAAACTATGCCTTTAGTTTCTCATCCGTAAATGGTTCTCTCAAAACTTACACTAACAAGTTTTTGTTTTTGACAAACTAACCTTTTTTGACTGTACTTGACAAACTAACCTTGCCACCCTCCTTTTCATCTAAAGAAACATTGGTCTGGAGTTTTTTGCCACCCCAAGAATTGCCTAGATGCCCCTGACATTCTGTCAAACACTTTGTGTGCATGGCCAGTTCTGGCTTGGTTTTTGGTTTGTACTATGGATTTAATCTCCTGACCGAGCCAACATGTCTACTGAGCTCCTAGCTAACCCTAACCCAGGCCTGCTAATCCCCAGCCTCATCCTAATCCTCTAGCACACTCTGGCATTGCGTCGAGCACGTAGCGTGTGTGCATGGTAGCGCCGCTTAGAGCACGCGCTTTGTCTTGCGTCGCAGACGAGTTGCCGCGATCCCGCCGCCCTCCGCCGTCCTGACCCCTCCCCACTCACCGCCAAAGACGCCCCGACCCCTCCCTTGCCCATGAGGCTGGCGCCCTACTGGCCAGCCGTCAGCCCAAGCTAGCGGCCATGATGGGCTCTGCCGGACAGCCAGCCGCCCGAGCCACCCAGTAGCTGCCCTCTGAGCAGTCCGAGCTCATCCACAAGCTTGTCCGCAAGCGCCGTCCCCGCTGCAATGTAACAGCGGTCACGGGCCGTTCTCATCCACGGCCATGAACCGACCTCGCTACACTATAAATGGAGCCCCCCCCCCCCCCGAGCTTGTTTGACCCTCAAGCAACCTCGTGCCATCCCCTAGGGCCCCCACAGCCAGCAATCGACGGCGGGAGGCTGTCTCCCACATCTCCGGCCAGTACAGCCGCCGCCCTCCGGTCCATTTAGTCGCAACAAGAGCCCCTCCCGTCCATCTAGCACCACCATCCTCCTCCCTCGACTGCAAGCGCCCGAACCCTCACCAAGCGTCGAGGAACCACCGTAGCCCAAAGCCCCAAACCTCCAAAGCCACCGGCCCATGGCTCACCGCCGGCGACTCCCTTCGCCCCCACCACCCTAGCGACCAACGGGAGGACCGCCCGGGCTGGCGGATCCATCCCTGCTCTCCGGAGCCCGCGAGGAGCCGCCAATCACTAGCGACGATCGCCGGAGCCTCGCCTCTGTTCGGCCAAATGAGGAAGGAGGCGGGGGCGATTAGTCAAACTCGACCAAGGCCCCTGGACCCATCACTGCTGACCCACGCCGTCCACGTGGTTTAAGTGAAGGCGTAAACGCAGCAATGCGTGTTCGACGTGTATCTATTCAAACGCTTTTCTTTTCTTTTCTGTTTTATTTAAAAACCAGAAATTTGACTAAACTTTGACTGGCTCTAACTTTTTAAATATAACCCCCGCATAATATTTTTGTGTGGCGTTTGATACAGTTGCAACACTCCTTGTCTCGGAGTTTTCGTTATTTTGTGTGACGACATAAACCTACTCATAAGTGCATATTGATGATCTCGTACATCGAGAGTTGATACGCTTGTGGCAAAGAACCACCCTCAGTATGTGTAGCGACCTCTAATGGATCAAGTCTCGTGCTCGGTGTCATCCCTGGATCAAGAATGTCGACACCACACAAGATTTCAAGGATTTATAGCAGAGTAGCAATCACACACTTATTACATCGATTGTCCAGAAGAGAACTTATTACAATAATATGGCTTAAGGCCATCTAATAACGATAACAGCGGAAGGCTTGGAAGATAAGTGAGTCCATCAACTCCATCGGCATCACCGAGTATAGAACCACGACCTAAACACCTTACTGTCGTTCGAAAAGTCCGCAACATGAAAGTTGCAAATGAAAACGGTCAAGACATGGAATATCTTTGGCAATGTAACACATAGAGGGCAATGAAACAATAAGCCTATACTACATGCATATATGGCTGGTGGTAAGGCTCTACGGTTACATTTTTGTAAAAGCCAATTTTTCCCTACATCAAAGGAATAATTTTGTTTAACTATCATGGTGGTTGTTAAACATTGAGAATGGTTGACGATCCTCAATCCCAATTAAAAGTACTCATTAAAACCCAATAACTTTTATTAGAGGTAACATGTTGAGATTCACATGATATTCAATTACCAGATACTCAAAAGCGTCCATAACCGGGGACACGGCTAATCATGATTAGTTTATACACTCTGCAGAGGTTTAGCACTTTTCCCCACAAGACTCGATCGCCTCCATTTGGATTCTCGCACTACATGGTGTTTGAGAAGCGGATGACCGAGACATAGTCTTTCGTGCGCTTAGCACCTTACATGTGGGTAGACCGTACCAACCTACATCCCTACATCGGCTAGCCTACCCGTAAGAGTTCGCACAACTTAGTCAACTACGCCAGAGCCCATAATTGGCTTGTGGCTGCACACGGAAGTTTCTAGTATGAATAATCTTATGATCCCTTAGAGCCTGGGTGGCGGTCCGAAGAAATACAGGCAAGTCCTGATGGAAACCAGGTGCCTCAATCCACCCAGATGTGTGTTTAGGTTGCCACCTTAGATAAACCATTAATTAACAATCTCACATCTGTCATGGATATTCACTCACCCAATCCACGCTCTACTAGCATAGCATGGCATAATAAGCAAACGTAGAAGTAACTCCCAAGGTTTCATAAGTAACAGGTAATAGGTACTACCTCAATCTACTCCCCAACCCACAATTTAATTAGATCCTAAACATGCAAGTGTTTGAGGGTTTGATCTAATGCAATAAAACCGGTAGTAGAAAAGGTATGATCAAGTGTTACTTGCCTTCTTGATGATCCATGAGACCTAGAGATTCGAGGTAACAAGCGGCGCACTCACGGGTGATCTAACGCAGACAAACAACAAGCATACAATAAGTACTCATCTAATGCACAGGAAATCTCGAATAAAAGATCTAACCAGAGAGTTCAACTTAAGAACCACGGTTGCAAAAGAATCGAATCAAATAAAGCATCGAAAGTCGGAACTCGAGAGAGAACGACTCGGTTTAGAAATCTGAAATTAGGTCAAAATTTCACAAAGTAGCAAAACTCTGTGAAAGTTGGTTAGTCGGAACGGCGGTTTCATTCTTAAACTCCAGGCGTTTGAATCACCTGATTCCGATAAGCGAGCAAGAAATAAAACAGATTTGAAAATCGGATCGAATCGAATCGTAAAAATAACGGATTCAATCCGATTAAAAGAAAAACGACGAACGGTTTAAATAACGGACGTTCGTTAACGTAACCAATCCAACGAACTTGTTCATTGAAACGAGCAGTTCGGTGAGCGTTCGTTAATTAAGAAAACCGAAAAAATAAAACCAATCTAGGGTTTTTTAAAACCGAACTTTTTTTATAAAATAAACCGGATCGGTTTTAGGAAAGACCGGATCGGGCGGCGGCTACCTCCCGGTGATCGCCGGCGGGCTCCCATGGGCCTGGGCGGCGAGGGCGGCGGGCTCCCAAGGCTTGGCGCGAGGGACTACAAGGCGGGCGGCGTTCCCAAGGCGGCTCTCAGCTGGTCGGGCTGGGCGGGGTGAGAGAGAGGGCAGGGGTATTTAAGAGGAGGAGGGCGGCGGGGTGGCTTGGGGAGGCTGGGGCGGGCGGAGCCGACCGGCGGCGGGGCAACGTAGTGAGGCGGGCTCCTGGGCGGCGGGCAAGGCGTCTTGAGGAGAGGAGAGGCGGGCGCTGGGCTGCCTGGCCGGGTGGGCTGGCCGGGCCTTGGCCAGGGGGGACGGCATGATTTTTTAAAATTAAAACAAAACGAATTAAAAAAATACCAAATGAACTCCGATTTAAATAAAACAAATTTTCCCGACTCCTAAAAATGGAGTCGAACAAAATGAACTTTAAAACAGCAAACATGCATAAATTTTAAAATGCTCATTTTGCCTAAGCAAAATAAATCTTCCCAAAAGCCAAATTTGATATATTTATAAAATCTTCATTTTTCCTAAATATTGGGAAAGTCATATTATTCCCTCTCTTAAAATTTTTATAGGAAAAACTTTATGAA
Source organism: Aegilops bicornis (assembly GCA_021605145.1). Taxonomy (NCBI): domain Eukaryota; kingdom Viridiplantae; phylum Streptophyta; class Magnoliopsida; order Poales; family Poaceae; genus Aegilops; species Aegilops bicornis. Next base: position 160,125,466 of record CM038671.1, on the reverse strand, counting down.
GATAATTAAATAAATCCAATGATCCTATTTTCAAAATTTGAGAAATCCCAAATATGAAAATTAGAAACTTCCAACTCTCTCCGAAGGTCCTTGAGTTGCGTGAAATTTTCTAGGATCGGAAAATGCGAGAAAAATATGATATGCATGATGACCTAATGTATAACATTCCAAATTGAAAATTTGGGATGTTACAAACCCTACCCTTAAGATGAATCTAGCCCTCGAGATTCGGGTTAACTAGAAAATAGGTGAGGTGGTCCTTGAGCAAAACTTCCTCTCTTTCCCGGTGGCTTCATCCTCGATGTGGTGGCTCCTTGAACTTTGCAAAACTTGATAACCTTCTTTGGGGTAACTCTGCTGGCATAATCGAGAATCTTAACAGTTTTTCCTCATATGTCAAGTCATCCTTCAATCAATAGCTTCCAAGTGTACGGTGTCTCTTAACGGTACCTCTCTGCTATCTCGGGGTGACAATTCTTCAACTGAGAAACATGGAATACATCATGAACTCCTGACAGTCCTTCTGGCAATTCCAACTTATAAGCAACTTCTCCCATGCGTTGCAAAATCTTATACGGTCCAACGAAACGGGGTGCTAACTTTCCTTTAACTCCAAAACGCTTAACTCCTCGAAGCGGGAATACTCGAGATATACTCTGTCTCCAACTTCATACTCAATCGCTTGCGCTTTGAATCGGCATAGCTCTTACATGCGGGTGGGCTACCTTGAGCACATCTCGAATCAACTTAACTTTACATTCGCACTCCTTAATCAAATCTGGTCCAAACAACCGGCGATCTCGGTTTATTCCCATGACAACGGTGTCTGCATCTCCTTCCATCTGAGCCTCGAAAGGTGCCATCTTCAAGCTGGTTTGGTAACTGTTGTTATAAGAAAACTCTGCATACGGCAAATTATCATCCCAGCTAGATCCATAATCTAGTGCACAAGCTCTCAGCATATCTTCCAAAATCTGATTGACTCTCTCGGTCATCCCATCGGTCGTGGGTGGAAAGGCATCAATTCCAATCTAGTTCCCAATGTCTCGTGTAACCGGTTCCAAAATTTCGAGGTAAACCGGGTTCCTCTATCGTCACGATGCTCCTCGGAACTCCGTGTAAGCACACAATTCTGGTCATGTATATCTTTGCCAACTTAGCACTGCTATAGGTAGTCTTAGTGGAATGAAATGAGCTACCTTTGTTAAACGGGTCGACTATAACCCAAACCGAGTCATAGCCCGAACGAGTCCTTGGCAATCACTGTGATGAAATCCATGCCTAATTTATCCCACTTCCATTCGGGTATCGGCAATGGTTGTAACAATCCTGCGGCTTCGATGCTCGCTTTTACTCTCGACATACATCGCAAATTGCTACATACTCCGCAATATCGCTCTTCATTCCGGTCCACCGTAAAGTGTTCTTCAAATCCAAATACATCTTGGTATTCCACAGGTGAATCGAATAGGGTGAATCATGGGCTTCTTGTAAAATCAACTTCCTGATCTCCGTGTCATTGGGCACATAAACACGGTCCTCAAACCATAGGGTATCGTGCTCATCCTCCACGAAATCCTTTAGCCTTTCCTTTGCCCATTTTCTCCTTTATAGAGGCAACTTCCTTATCTGCCTTTTGGGCTTCTCTCGATTTTGTCCATCAATGTCGATCAATCTCCAATGTTGCTACATAGCCTCTCGGAACTATTTCCAAACATAGCTCTCGAAGGTCCTCGGCTAACTCATTGGGTGTTCCTCCCATCATTAGAGTATTGACGTGGCTCTTACGGCTCAATCGTCGCCTACGACATTAGCCTTTCCGGTGATAATGCAATCTCATATCATAATCTTTAATAAGTTCTAACCATCTCCTTTGTAAAGATTCAATTTCCTTCGTGTGAAGATGTACTTCAAACTCTTGTGATCCGTGATATACTTCACAATGATTTCCAATGAGAAAATGTCTCCACGTCTTGAGGCATGCACAACGGCTGCTAACTCCAAATCATGAGTGGCATAATTTAACTCATGGGGCTTAAGTTGTCGTGGTAGCATACGAAACAACTCTTCCTTCCTGCATAAGCACTGCTCCAAGTCCTCGGCGTGAAGCGTCGCAATACACCTCATAATCCTTAGTCGATCTCGCAATATCAAAAGCTGGTGAGGTAACCAATCTTTTCTTCAACTCCGAAAACTTGCCTCACGGTCCTCGGTCCATATGAATTTGTTATCCTTCTTCAACAATTCAGTCATAGGCTTAGCAATCCTTGAGAAATTCTCAATGAATCTTGGTAGTATCCTGCGAGTCCAAGAAAACTCCGAATCTCTCCAAGCGCCGTTGGTGCTTCCCATTTGGTTACGGTCTCAACCTTTGTGGGGTCAACTGCTATCCCTTCTTCTTGATATAAAATGTCCGAGAAATCCAACTTCCTTTAGCCAAAACTCACATTTGCTGAACTTGGAATATAACAGATGTTCTCTTAGCTTCTCCAAAACCAATCGCAAATGTTCCTTGTGTTCCTCTTCATTCTTCGAGAAAATCAAAATGTCATCAATGAACACCACGACGAACTTATCCAAAACTCCATAAACACTTTGTTCATCAGGTTCATGAAATAAGCTGGTGCGTTAGTCATCCAAATGACATAACGGTATACTCGTACAGTCCATGTCTCGTGGTAAATGCAGTCTTGGGTATGTCTTGCTCCCGAATCTTCAACTGATGGTACCCTGATCGCAAGTCGATCTTGGAAAACGCTTTGGCTCCTTGCAAACGATCAAACAGATCATTTATCATTGGTAGTGGGTACTTGTTCTTGATTGTTACTGCATTCAATTCACGATAATCAACAACCATTCTCAAAGATCCATCCTTCTTCTCCACTAACAAAACGGGTGATCCCCAAGGTGAAGAGCTAGGGCGATATAACCTTTATCCAATAGCTCCTTAATCAGCTTCTTGATTTCTCGCCAAATCTTGTCTTTGGCATCCTGTATGGTCGTTTCGATGTCGGGCCTGTTCACGGCAATAGTTCAATCAAAAACTCAATGTCTCTATCCGGTGGCATTCTGGCAACTCTTAGGAAATACATCAGAAAATCCTTCACCATGGTACTTCTTCCCGCACCACTCTGATAAGCATTTTACTTGTGCTCTCTTCGCTCGTGCCGTGATACATACTTAATCCTTCTTCCTTCGGTGTGGTGAGCAAAATTGATCTAGTGGAGCAATCAATGTTTCCTCCATACTTTGATAACCAATCCATTCCTAATATCACATCCAATCCTTGGGATTCCGTAACTATTAGGTCCGAGGGGAAAACATAGTGTCCAATCCTTAGTGGCGGTCGATCACACCATTTACTAGCCATGTACTCGCCTCCGGTGAGGTTACTAGCATGGGTGACCTAAGGGCTTGGGTCGGTAACTCGTGCTTATCCACAAATCCCCTTGATATGTATGAATGCGATGCACCAAGATCGAAAAGAACAACCGCAGATAAATGACTCAACCAAAAACTTACCGATCTTTGCATCGGGCTGATCTTCAATCTCCTCCACATCAATGTGGTTCACACATCCCTGTTGAAAGGGTTGGGCTTCTTTCCGAGCTTCCATTGCCATTTCCATTCGCCTTCGGACAGTCATTTGCATAATGCCCATCTTACGGCACTTAAAGCAAGTAATGTGACTCAAGTCTGCCTTGGATGGTGTTAACGGGTTGGTGCGATTACGTCCGTTGCTTCCTCCATTCCCGTTCCCATTCTTAGTGCCATTATGGTTGTGCGAATTACCTCCTCCATGGGTATGCTGGAAACTGAATTCCTGATTTAGGGGTATAACGAGTCTTCGCTCAGCTCAGAGTTATACTTCCCTTGTCCATACTTTCGCTATGGTTCTCAATTCTTCTTTGCTTTCCTTCAATCATAAGGGCTCGGTCTACTAACTCCTCGTAGTTGTTGAAACTTGCTACCATCAACGGCATCTTGAACTCATCATTCAGTCCCTCTAGAAACTTCTCCTGTTTAGTCGCATCAAGAGTAACGTCATCCGGGGCATAACGTGCTAACTTACTAAAATCATCTACGTCGCCAACAAATTCCTTCCTCCTTGGCGTAAGTTGCGAAACTCACGCTTCTTCATGGCCATGGCTCCTGCTGAAACATGGGCAGTCGAAAAGCTTGCTGAAATTGATCCCATGTGACAAAGGTGTCTACCGGGTAAGTGGTCATGAAATTCTCCCACCATGCTTTGCTGGTCCTTCAAGCTGATGTCTTGCCAAACTTCACTCTTTTCTCCATCTATGCATCCTGCAGTGGTCAACTCCTTCCTATCTTGCGGAGCCAATCATCCTGCTACAATCGGCTCGGTGCTCTTGGAATACACCGCGGATTTAGTCTAAGGAAAGCGAGTCAAATGATCCGCAGTGGTGGTGGTGGTGGGTTGTTGTTGTTGTTGCCACAGTTACGCACCAAGGTTTGAATCAGGGTGTTCTCGTCACTGGATCGCTTGGGTGATCTCTGGCGGGAAAAGCGAATCCGTGGTCGGCGTCTCGGAGGCATCTGATGGGTTTAGAAATGTAAGAGAAATTTAGAATAGAATGAGGTCTAAGGGAATCACTACCCAAATGCACATGAGCAAATGCACACAAAATCACTTCATTCAATCAAACAAGGGCTTACAACGATCTAACTATCGCAAAAGTGCGTGTACTATAATGTTTACATGGAGGGAATACTACTAATATGTGGGGACTTCTACTAATTTGAACCGTGGAAGATTCCATGATGTCTGCCTCCAGCTTCGTCTTCAAAATCGGGTTCACTTGGATCCGAATCTGGGTCGTCGATGTTGATGTAGTCGCTTGGACAGTTGATATACTGGTCTTCATTCCTGAGTGCTAACTTCTTCTTGAGTTCTTCGATCTCGTACTTAAGATCGTTATTGTGTCTTGCTAGAGCTACGATCTCGTCCATGTAATCCTTGCGTGTAGTCTTTAGTTCTCCTTCAAGTTCGATGATCCTTCCCTTTGCATTCTCGCAACTCCAACATATCATTGCACATCTGGTTCTCCTGGCGTCGAATGTGCTGGTTTAACTCCTGGATAAAAGCTGCAATGGATCTATCCTTCTTGGTGCTGACTATGTCCCATTTATCATCTCGGTGTCCGCAAATCTGGTAGATGGTGTCCTTGAGGTCTTCTTGATAAACTTCTCCAATGCGTCCCATGGTAATATGAGCTGCCATGCTCTTTCCCAGACTCCATGTAGGTGCATTGAAAACACTATCTATAGGCTTGGTGATTGGGGCGAATGTCCTTCCTGGAAAGTGAGCTTGAATCTTCCAAAGCTCCTCTTCAGCAGAGTGGCGTTGAAAGTCCGGTGAAGCTTGGTAGTCCAATGTTCGTGTACTTGGTAACTTCCTTCAAGTGAAAATCCAAAAGGTGTGCCTTCATCCGTTGGGTGTACTTGATCTTCGCCCTTCATCCTAAAGAGTAGAAAAGATGAGGAGTTAGAAAATGAGAAGAGAGTAGTGATCTATGGCTTTAACTTAGTGGTCGTGTCCTCTACGATTCGTGGTACTGATACCATCTCTCAGAGCGACCCGGACCCAATGGATCAAGTCTACGTGCTCGTGTGTCATCCTGGATCAAGAATGCCGACACCACACAAGATTGAAGGATTTATAGCAGAGTAGCAATCACACACTTATTACATGGATTGTCCAGAAGAGGACTTATTACAATAATATGGCTTAAGGCCATCTAATAACGATAACAGCGGAAGGCTTGGAAGATAAGTGAGTCCATCAACTCCATCGGCATCACTGAGTATAGAACCACGACCTAAACACCTTACTCGTCGTGTTCGAAAAGTCTGCAACATGAAAGTTGCAGCCCGAAAACGGGTCAGCACATGGAATATGCTGGCAATGTAACACATAGAGGGTAATGAAACAATAAGCCTATACTACATGCATATATGGCTGGTGGTAAGGCTCTACGGTTACATTTTTGCGAAAAGCCAATTTTTCCCTACATCAAAGGAATAATTTTGTTTAACTATCATGGTGGTTGTTAAACATTGAGAATGGTTGACAGCATCCTCAATCCCAATTAAAAGTACTCATTAAAACCCAATAACTTTTATTAGAAGTAACATGTTGAGATTCACATGATATTCAATTACCGTGATACTCAAAACGTCCATAACCGGGACACGGCTAATCATGATTAGTTTATACACTCTGCAGAGGTTTATGCACTTTTCCCCACAAGACTCGATCGCCTCATTTGGATTCTCGCACTACATGGTGTTTGAGAAGCGGATGACCGAGACATAGTCTTTCGGCGCTTAGCACCTTACATGTGGGTAGACCGTACCAACCTACATCCCCTACATCAGCTAGCCTACCCGTAAGAGTTCGCACAACTTAGTCAACTACGCCAGAGCCCATAATTGGCTTGTGGCTGCACACTAAGTTTCTAGTATGAATAATCTTATGATCCCTTAGAGCCCGGGTGGCGGTCCAAGAAATACAGTGCAAGTCCTCGATGGAAACCAGTGCCTCAATCCACCCAGATGTGTGTTTAGGTTGCCACCTTAGATAAAACCATTAATTAACAATCTCACATCTGTCATGGATATTCACTCACCCAATCCACGTCTACTAGCATAGCATGGCATAATAAGCAAACGTAGAAGTAACTCCCAAGGTTTCATAAGTAACAGGTAATAGGTACTACCTCAATCTACTCCCCAACCCACAATTTAATTAGATCCTAAACATGCAAGTGTTTGAGGGTTTGATCTAATGCAATAAAACTGGGTAGTAGAAAAGGTATGATCAAGTGTTACTTGCCTTGCTGATGATCCGCGAGACCTAGAGATTCGAGGTAACAAGCGGCGCACTCCGGGTGATCTAACGCAGCACAAACAACAAGCATACAATAAGTACTCATCTAATGCATGTGGAAAATCTCGAATAAAAGATCTAACCAGAGAGTTCAACTTAAGAACCCTGGTTGCAAAAGAATCGAATCAAATAAAGCATCGAAAGTCGGAACTCGAGAGAGAACGACTCGGTTTAGAAATCTGAAATTAGGTCAAAATTTCACAGTAGCAAAACTGTGTGAAAGTTGGTTAGTCGAACGGCGGTTTCGTTCTGAAACTCGTGCGTTTGAATCACCCGATTCCGATAAACGAGCAAGAAATAAAACAGATTTGAAAATCGGATCGGAAATCGAATCGTAAAAATAACGGATTCAATCCGATTAAAAGAAAAAGCGACGAACGGTTTAAATAACGGACGTTATAACAGAACCAATCCAACGAACTTGTTCATTGAAACGAACGGTTCGGTGAACGCGTTATAATTAAGAAAACCGAAAAATAAAACCAATCTAGGGTTTTTTTTTTAAACCGAACTTTTTTTATATAAAATAAACCGGATCGGTTTTAGGAAAGACCGGATCGGGTGGCGGCGGTTACTCTCCGGTGATCGGGCCGGCTGGCTCAAGCGGGCTCCGGGGGCGGCGAGGCGGCGTGGGCTCTGCCGGCGTGGGCGAGGGACGGCGGCGGCATGGGCTGGCGGGCGTTTCCTGGCGCTGGTCGGCGGGACGGGTGAGAGAGAGGGCAGGGGGTATTTAAGAGGGAGGCGCGGCCGGGTGGCTTGGGAGGGGCCTGGGGCGGGCGAGCGACTGGGCGGCGGGGGCAACGGCGGCGGCGGGTTCTGCCGGGCGGCGGGCGCGAGAGGAGAGGAGGCGGGCGCTGGCCTGCCTGGCCGGGCGGGCCTGTGGCCGGGGATTTGCGCGATTTTTTTTTTTTTTAAATTAATACAAAACGAATTTAAAAAAATACCAAATGAACTCCGATTTAAATAAAAAATTTCCCGACTCCTAAAAATGAGTCGAACAAAATGAACTTTAAAAACAAAGCAAACATGCATAAATTTTTAAAATGCTCATTTTTGCCTAAGCAAAATAAATCTTCCCAAAAGCCAAATTTGATATATTTATAAAATCTTCATTTTTCCTAAATATTGGGAAAGTCATATTATTCCCTCTCTTAAAATTTTTATAGGAAAAACTTTATGAAGATAATTAAATAAATCAATGATCCTATTTTCAAAATTTGAGAAATCCCAAATATGAAAATTAGACACTTCCAACTCTCTCCGAAGGTCCTTGAGTTGCGTGAAATTTTCTAGGATCGGAAAATGCGAGAAAAATATGATATGCATGATGACCTAATGTATAACATTCCAAATTGAAAATTTGGGATGTTACAATGCCTTTCATGCATACCGGAAGGAAGCCGGGAAAGTCTCTGTCTTGGGTAGACTCGAGCTTGTCCCTAGTTCCTCGTCGAGACGAGTGTGTGTCCGTATGGCGTGACGGGGTATGGGGGTGGTGATTCTGTCTATTGATTGAAATATATTTGTTATGCTAATCTTGCAGGGAATACTTGAACCTCCTGAGTTGACCGTAGATCAAGTCTTGTTCCGGTAACCGCCATACTTGTTTCGAACTACCACGTGTTCCTGCCATAGGTAGGGTACGGTTCAGTAAGTTGTCAACCCCTTCCTAGCACACACCGTACAGAGAGGCCATGGTGGAAGATACCGGCTGCATCCGGTAGGCATGCCACCTGGTCCGGGGCATGGGTGTTTCCGGTTGGGACCGAGAGGGGCACCCTTAGAGCGCCGCTTATATAAATTTGATCCCATGCTACGCGAGGTTGTAGCCTCCCACTTAGAGTTTTGCTTAACAGTGTCGTGGGTGATTCCAGGACACGGTAAGTTAAGCTGGTGTGCGGTCAGTGTGTGTTTTCAATTAAAAGACCGTAAATGGAATTAGTCCCGACGGACTAAAGGAATCATACTCGTGGGTAAAGAGTACACCCTCTGCAGAGGTTAAATCTATTCAATAGCCGTGTCCATGGTTAAGGACTACGATGCAGGATGGGTCAAGTGTCGGCCTTAGTGTCGGTCTTGGAGGAGAAACTGCTAAACCAGAATATGGATCATGACTTATGACTTGTGATGATTATTACTATCATGGACTAACCATTTACATTATTTGTATTATTGAGTGTCCCTGGGACGGTTCTACCTCCAGGGTATTCACTATGATTAAATTATTTATAAGCCCTTTATGTGGTGTCGCTGAGACGCTCGACTGTGGCACGCTTGTTATTTATTTACTTTATAAGCCCTTTATGTGGTGTCGCTGAGATGCCCGATCGTGGCATGCTTGTTATTTATTTACCTTATAAGCCCTTTATGTGGTGTCACCAGACGCCTCGACCGTGGCATGCTTGTTATTTACTTACCTTATAAGCCCTTTATGTGGTGTCACCGAGACGCCTGATCGCGTGGCATGCTTGCTACTTATTTACTTTACAAGCCCTTTATGCGGTGTCGCCAGACGCCTTGGATCGAGGCATGCTTGTTATTTACTATCCTTTCGAGTATGCCGCTTTCGCATAATTCGATCGGTGCATTTTATTTCTACTCTGTTATTGCACATTCATGTTGCATATAAATAACCTGCTTGCATGCATCAAGGATTTTATTATATGACTGACGTTGTGAGCATAGGATACTTCTGCGCATGATTATCGTTTGTTATATTATACCCGTGTTCATAATGTTTGCGAGTACATTCAAAGTACTCACTGGCTTGTCCCTGGCTATTGGCTTGGCTAGATTTCTTGCTTGGAGAGGAGCGTTGCGGTGACAGCCCCGGAACCCAAGCAATGGTGGTAGTAGCCTCGTGAAGATAGGAGTTATCCAGGTCAGCTGTTCCTGTGGGAAATGGAGTCCCATTGTCAGGACCCCGATTCCAAGTCATATCGATCTAGCCGGTAACACCTCATATCACTTTGCGGCCTCACGCATGGTATTCCCACAGTGTCGCCTTACCATGGCCCGGGACCGCTTATGCCTTTTGGCTCACGATATGATAGTGTCGCTAGCATCCATATGATAGAGAACCGGGCCGTCATGGCTAGTCAGAAATCCAAAGCGGCGCTAACCCATGGGGACAGGCATACATGAATCAACTTCGAGCATGTCGGTCATCAGCGTGTGAATCCGGTTGTAGCACTGGGCTAACAGACTCCGGTAACCCGGCTATGTGAGCTAGGCAGACTCCGGATGTCACCGCGTGACATTTCCCGAAGGGACGTATACAGAACGAAGTGAAACACATGTCAAGGCCAATCAAGCGTCTGAAAGCGGTAGTGCTGGGCTAGCAAGACTCCGGTGAACCGGGCTATAGCGGACTACTATGGCTCAAGAAGCACTAGACTACATTTCCCATAAGAGAGGCTGCCAAGGATAAACAACTAGATTGTCGGATCCCACACATACCAAGCATTTCAAACATACACACAATAAGCTCGATATGTGTAAATACAACATGGCATCACAACATAACTCTATGACTCAAGTATTATTCATTAGGCTCCGAGGAGCGAGATATTACAAACATGGGTCTCATGACCCAACATTCAGAGCATACAAGTTCAAACACATGCGGAAGCTTAACATGTCTAAGTACAGACATCTACAAATGAAAAAGGGCTGAGAAGCCCGACTATCTACCAGATCTTGCCGAGGGCACAAAATCGTAGCTGAGGTAACAAGCTAAACGTCGAAGTCCATGCGGAACTACTAGCGAGACTGATGTCTCTCTGCAAAACATAAAATAAGCAAACATGAGTACAAATGTACTCAACAAGTCTTACATCAGAACTAACTACATATGCATCATTATCAACCAAGTGGTTGGTGGAGTTTGACTGCAGCAAGCCAGCTTTGACTCGGTGGCTATCCTGAACTACGACTGCAAGTAACTCTTTTGGGGTGGCGCACACGAGTCCACATATTCACCAATCAATACACCACTATGGATTCGATCTCATCTTCCTACGAGAACGCCATCCATAGCACTCACGCTTATCTTGCGCATTTTAGAGTATCCACTTTCACTTGTCTATGAACTGTTATAGGCAACCCGTAAGTCCTTTTCATGGACACGGCTATTCTAATAGATCATATTAACCCTGCAGGGTGTACTTCTTCACACACGCCTCGCCACTTACCACCATGTACACGTCGTGTATCTCGGCAACCTTCAAGCGGAAGCTTTGGCGAGGGAGTCGGCCACGACCGACTAACCACACAAGTCTCTAGTCCAGTTTATCGCCTATTCGGGTTCCATCCGCAAGGAGATCCGCCCGGTGTCGCCACGGCCCCAAACGATGTGTGCAGGTTCCCGAGACACCAAACGGGCGCTCGGTACACCGGCCACAGTGTATCTACCGTGATCATAGCCCACCCCTAGGGTCAGCCACGCACGGCCTCCAACACATATCCTACAAACACCGTAAACTAGTTGCAACTCCCGGATGTAGATCAAGTTGATTAATAAGTCGAGAGAGCTTGGAGCGCCGGAGCCCAATGTGTGGTAGTAACTGCTCATGGATCACAAACACGTAACTCGGGCCCCGAGGATGGCTGCAATGAGACAACCCACCATGTACTCCTACATGGCCTCGACCGCTACCTTTACCAAATCATGTTCACACACTTAGCTCTCACACAAGAGGACATGTTCACACACCTCCAATTCATCCCCGATGAATCGACCTGACACAACTCTAAGAAATAGCAGGCATGACAAACAAGCATGAATGAGTAGGCACAACAGGCTCAAACAACTCCTACTCATGCTAGTGGGTTTCATCTATTTATTGTGGAATGACAGTCATGCAGAGGATAAAGGGGTTCAGCTATCATGACAAGTAAATGAGATGAATCGTTGTTGTCCTAATGCAGAAAAAAGAGCAGGAGCGGGAGAGTGGGATTGTATCGAAATGAACAAGGGGTTTTGCTTGCCCGGCACTTCAAGATAGCATTGAGTCTTCATCGCTGTCAACGATCACAACGCTTGCAGACAACGCTCTACCGAGGGGGAACAACACCGGCAATAGAGAAGAAGCACGATCAATGCAATGCACAATATGATGCATGCTATGACATGGCAATATGAATGTGTTTTGGGCTAATGCAGCTAGCAATGATTTAAATGGAGTTGGTTTGAACGCAAGATTCAAATTCAAACTCCACATAAGGCATTTCAAATGCCATTAATTCAAATTGTCATATACAGTGGCTTTAGGTTGCTCAAACATGCATGAAAATGCCATTAACAGATTCCTTGGATTTTTTTGATAATTTTTCATATATGATTTGTTTCATTTGGAGTTACGGTTAATTTTATATGATTTTTAGAAGTTTAGGACATTTTCCGAATTTATAAATCATTTCCTAATTTATTTTAATTCCGTAAATACTTTATCAGATCGACATGACGCCTGTGTGATGTCAGCAAGTCAACAGGGTTGACCAGAGTCAAACCTGTGGCGCGGGACCCGGTCAATGCTGACGTGGCCTAGTCAAACTGACCAATGGGCCACGGCATTAGCTTAAACTAAGCAGGGAGATAATCCTGTGATTAAATAAGGGCGTGGGGCCCATTTGTCAGTAACCTAAGACTATTATGTTAGTGCCTAATCTGTAGTTAGGCCGGGCGCTTAACTGGGTTGACTGGGCGAGGTGCCGCGCGAAGGTGGTTTCGGGAATCGCCACAAAAGTACTGACACCTGCACGCCGTTGGGTTCTACGGCAGTCGGGCTCATGCGCATCCAAATGCAGTGGCGAGATAGGGCGCGATGTGGTCTGTAGCAGCGGCAATGCCAAGTTACGGCGGTTCGGAGCTCGTGTGTCGACGGAATCGACGACACGCTGCTGGAGGGCCAGCGGTTTGCACCCACGAGCTCCCGAACCCAACGGAGGCACGACGGACCATTTGGTCACCGGGCCTCGTCGGCTGACGAGCTCGTGCGGAGGTGAGCTTCGCCTCAATGGCGGCGGCGGCTACGAGGCTAAGATGACGCGGGGAAGAGAGGGCAAAAGCGGAGGATCTCACGAGGAGGTCGATGAATAGCTCAGCAAGCTCTGGGACGGCTTGGAGACGGTGAACCGGAGCCGGCGATCTTCGGTGCCCGTCGGTGAAGGCGACGGCGATGGCGTTACTGCAGGGCTCCCAGCATCGTGTGTGTTGACGGAGACGACGTACGCGACGGGTACGGAGCTTCCAGACAAGTGGGGAGGCGAGGGGAGGCCACTGGGCACGGCGGCGATGAGCTGCATGCTGCGGGTGTCTTCGGGCGGCTGCGGAAGAGAGAGCCAGAGCGGTGGGGAGAGGCCAGAGAGGTGGAGGAAGTGGCGAGGGGGTGCTGGGCATCTCCAGGCGCGGACAGGCTTGAAGGGGAGGCCGCCAGCACGAAGCAGGAGGTGGATACCTCAAGTGTGTGCGCGGGCGACACGACGTCGTCCTCCTGGCAGGAGCTAGGAGATGGTGGCGAAGGCCCGGGGTGGGCTGGGCTGCAGCGGCTGGGCGGCCAACAGTAAGTGGGCCAGGTAGGTTCCTTTCTCCTTTTCACATTTATGTTTCTGTTTTCTAATATTTCAATTCTGTTTTGATTTGACTCACAGCCCAAATCATTTAGTAGCTTCTGAAAATATTTATGTGGCTTGATGCAATATATTCAAAGCCACTCACGGGTTTTTCAGAATTGTTGGACTTCCAATTCTTTTATAGAAGAACTTAATCCAACTCAAATATTTATTGATTTAAATCCAAATGGCCAAAATAATTCCTCAAAAATGTTCCATATTTTTGGTTTGGACGAAAACCCTTGCCAAAAATATTAAACATCATTGAAGAGCATTTTGGAAACATTGGATGCATTTTCCAGGGTTATTTGCCCTTCTTTTAATTAAAATTTTGAGGCTTTTCAAATTTCCTCAATTCAAGTTTCTTGAATTTAAACATGATGCATGGATGCAATGCCACTATCTGCAACCAAATTCTAGGGCTGTGACACCCATAGACGCTGATGATCCACAAACCGCTTTCGCCTTCAACCACTAGAAACCATTTGTTGTACTCATAGGCCGTAATGGTCTTGTACTGCATATTATGTACTTTGCTTGGAATTTCAGATCGAGTTGGTGCCTCATCAGCTAACAGTAATCCTGGGGCTGATGAGCACAAGGGCCATTTTCTGGGAAATTAATATCCCGAAAATCCGGTCCTGACAGCCGGTCACCCATCAGATAGCGGTGGTGGAGGAGCAATGTAGCGATTCTTCCTCTATTTTGAGGACAAACTATGTCCTGATTCCCGAAGCTCTCCGAGCCGGATACCTGGCCCATTTAGAGGACATGGCCCAAGCTTCAACCTAGAATCGCACAGTGGGCCGTAACTATCGGGCAACATCCGGAGCCCGAATCGCTAAGCTCGAAAACTCCTCCGCCCACTGGTCTCGAGATCGGGTCGTGGTTTGAACCTAAATCTACCCACCCACCTGCATATAAGTGATCTTTCCCACATTAGACAAGAGCCCCAAGAGACAGTACATCAATATTGGGCCAGATTCCTCCTTGTAATGAGCAAGGTCAAGGACTGTCACGAGGAAGACGCAATTCATTTTTTGCAAAAATTGCACGGACAAGGGAATCCTCAACGCCATAAGTCGCCGTGACATAGCACACTTCGCTGACTTAGCGGCCATAGTACACAAGTACTGTGCGATAGAAAGCACCTGGAAAACCCAAACAAAATTCTGGGATCCTCCGGCTCTCACTAAACCCCCCGTCCGTTCTAAAAGGGTGTACCCTCGTAAGTCACCCGATCCAATTGCAAAAAAAAAACCAAAGCCCACCACAGGGCGTGGAACTGTATTGGAGGGATGGCTCAATGGGCCATGCAAAATTCACAGTACACCAGATACCATGCCAACACACGGCCTTAGAGCATGTTGGATACTCCGGCAGGTGGCCAAGAGCGGCGAGGATCTCCTCATCAACAATACAACAGAGCACCATCCCGTGGAAAATAACAATACATTATTGACAGTCTTCGAGACCTTTGCCTCAAATAATAGGCGCAAGCGAGCACTCCAGAGCCTTGCCGAAGTCTGCCATGTTGCAGCAATAAATCCATGGAACGGCACGGCCATAACCTTCAATGCCAGTGACGAACCTCAATTCCGAACAGCCCGAGCACTAGCCGCTTTGGTCCTTAGTCCAATTGTGGACGGCTTACGGCTTGCTAAAGTGCTCATGGACGATGGCAGCAGATTAAACCTCATCTACGAGGAAACTCTTAGCAAAATGGAAATAGACAAGAGCCACATTGAGCAAAGCAGCATGACCTTCAGAGGAATCATCCCTAGTCGGGAGGCATGATGTGTGGGAAAAATCACACTAGATGTGGTATTCGGCACACCGAAGAATTATAGGTTCGAAGAAATCACATTCCAAGTGGCCCCATTCAGTAGCGGATACGACGCCCTTTTAGGGCGGGAGGCATTCACGATCTTCCAGGCTATACCCCATTACCTTTACATGAAGCTCAAAATGCCCGGGCCTAATGGAATCATCACTCTAGCTAGTGATCCGGACATAGCACTCCGCGCCAAAAATAAAATCGCCGCACTAGCCCTCGAGGCGTTATCCGAAGCCCTTGCAGCCGAAGAACTAACTGCGCTGCGCTCCACAGTGGACAGGGACGACATGATACTCGACAAAAGACCCAAGTCCACCTATTTTAAACCAGCAGAGGAAATAGTCAAATTCCAGGTCCACCCAACGGACCCTACAAAAACAGCATCCATCGGGGCACAGCTGAACCCCACAACAGATGCCACACTGCAGGAGTTCTTCTTGAGAATTGGGACATCTTCACCGCATCCTTCGTGACATGCCAGAATCCCACGCAGGCTAGCCGAGCATAGCCTTAACATTCTAAAGGGGTTCAAGCCGGTCAAGCAGACTCTTCGGCGTTTCTCTGAGCCTAAGCAACAAGCCATGGGAGAAGAGCTAGCCAAGTTACTCGAGGCCGGATTTATTAGAGAAATAAAACATCCGAACTGGCTAGCAAACCTGGTGATGGTACCAAAGAAGGACAAATCCTAGTGCCTATGTGTCGATTTCAAGGACCTTAACAAGGCTTGCCCCAAGGATCCCTTCTCCCTCCCCCACATCGATCAAATTATCGACGCTACCGCAGGTCATGACTCATTGTGTTTCCTCGACGCATACTCTGGATACCATCAAATTAAGATGGCGGAGTCCGATCAAGCCATAGAA
Organism: Aegilops bicornis; assembly: GCA_021605145.1. Taxonomy (NCBI): domain Eukaryota; kingdom Viridiplantae; phylum Streptophyta; class Magnoliopsida; order Poales; family Poaceae; genus Aegilops; species Aegilops bicornis. Next base: position 160,109,241 of record CM038671.1, on the reverse strand, counting down.
CGGCATTTATCACTCCATGCGGCCCCTTCGCTTTTAACACCATGCCTTTCGTGCTAAAAAATGTCGGTGCAACCTATCAACGCATGATTCGGACATGCCCGAAACACAAATCGGCAAAACAAAGGAGGCATACGAGACGATGTGGTCATTAAAACCAGACACGTCGAATCCTTAATAGACGACTTGAGGCTCACGTTCGACAATCTCCGAACATATGACATCAAGCTCAATCTGGAAAAATGCATTTTTGGCGTACCCGTCGGAAAGCTCTTGGGCTTCATCGTCTCCAATAGAGGAATTGAAGCAAATCCGGCTAAAATCGAAGCTCACACGCTTGGCTATCCCAACAGACCTCAAGAAAATCCAGAAATTAACTGGATGCGTGGCTGCCTTAAGCCGCTTTCTCTCCCGATTAGGAGAAAAGGCACTACCTCTTTATCGCCTTCTTCGACGCACCGAACACTTCGAGTGGAGGATGCGGCTACAGCTGGATTGGAAGAAATAAAGGCCGTCTTGGCCAGCAAACCAATCTTGGCCGTGCCAAATATCGGCGAACCAATGCTATTATATATAGCGGCAACACACCAAGTTGTAAGCGCAAAGGTTTGCCGTCGAACGAGAGATCGACGGACATAAGTTCCCGCTTCAAAAGCCGGTATATTACGTATCCACCGCCCTCACTCCATGCAAATCACGGTACCCACATTATCAAAAGATAGCATACGCGGTCTTCATGGCATCCCGGAAACTACAACACTACTTTCAAGAGTGTTCAATTATGGTGGCCTCTGAAGTACCACTCAACGACATAATAAATAACGGCGATGCCACGGGCCGGATTGCTAAATGGGCTATTGAGCTCCTCCTGTTCGACATAACATACAAACCACGGTGAGCCATTAAGTCACAAGTACTGGCTGATTTCATCGCCGAATGGACAGAAGCTGAACTCCCTAAAGAGTACGGCGCGTATTCCAACTGGATCATGCACTTTGACGGCTCTAAAATGCTGGCTGAGTCAGGGGCAGGCGTCAGCCCCGACATCCCCACCGGAGATACAACCCAATAAGTACTCCAAATATTATACACAGACTCCAACAACGCAGCAGAATATGAGGCCCTGTTACATGGTCTCCGGATGGCAGTCTCCATGGGCATTCAACGCCGAGAGGTGCGTGGGGATTCGAACCTTGCAATATCTCAAATAAATGGAGACTTCGACGCCAAGGATCTGAAAATGGCGGCTTACCGCAACGCCGTCCTCAAAATGTCAGCTCGGTTCGAGGGGCTCGAATTGCACCATGTGGTCCGAGAAAACAATCAAGCGGCGGATATACTGCGCATCGCGCCGGCTAAGCGCGACCCTGTCCCACCTAATATCTTCTTGGAAAGGCTGTTTAAGCCATCCGTGGTATGGGAAGGAGAGACTGGCAACAACAGTCCGGACCCGGCCACAACGCCAGATACCGAACACTCTGACGTAATCGGAGGCTCTGCCACCAAAATAACGCCTTCGGCCCACGTGATTATGGTCGTCATCGCCCCGTGGATAGAACCCTTCTTGGCCTACCTAACTAGGCAAGAAGTCCCTGAGGACCCAAACGAGGCACGTTGCATTGTGCGGCGGTCTAAAGCCTACAAGGTCCACGAGGGAGAGCTTTATAAGAAAAGCGTTACCGGAGTACTTCAAAGGTGCATCTCCGAAGAGGAAGGATGGAAACTTTTGGCAGAAATTCATGCTGGACTCGGCGGCCACCACGCCGCAGCTCATGCCCTTGTAAGCAAGGCCTTCCGTATATGTTTTTACCGGGTCGACGGCCCGAAAGGTATTACACAGACCTCGTCCAACGTTAAGTCGGTTGCCGCCTTTTTGCAAACCAAAGCCATCTCGCCACCTACTGCTTCTCCTCCGAACAATCCCCATTACTTGGCCCTTCGCGGTCTGGGAGCTTGATATGGTCGGACCCCTTAAAGGAGGAAGCCATAAGAAAAAATACCTATTGGTCATGGTGGATAAATTCACCAAATGGATAGAAGCCAAACCACTTAAAACGGTCGAGTCCGGACCAGTGATAGACTTCATATCCGGGTTGTACACCGTTACGGGCGCCCCCACAGCATCATCACCGATAACGGCTCGAACTTTACAGCCGATTTGCGTAAAAACTTGGTGCGCAACATGGGCATTAAGCTCGATTATGCCTCCGCCTATCACCCCCAAACAAACGGTCGTGTCGAGCGAGCAAATGGTCTCATTATGAGCAGCATTAAACCCAGATTAGTGCGATCCTTGAAGGAATCAGATATGCACCTTTGGGTTGAGGAGCTCGACCAGACTACGGGGGCTGCGGACCACGCTGAATCGCACTACCGGATACACACCATTTTTTTATGGTGTACGGCGCAGAGGCGGTACTGCCCTGCGACATCATTCATGACTCACCTCGAGTGCGCATGTACGAAGAGAAAGAAGCCGAGCTTGATCGGCAGGACAGTTTGGACGCCCTGGAGGAGGAGCGTGACGTGGCAAAAGCCCGCTCCGCATTCTACCCGACGGTATCAAAGCAGAGAAGTACGGGCCAAAACTTATAACGTTGGCGAACTCATTCTATGCCTACCAGAGAAGAAAAGGGACAAGCTCAAGCCCAAATGGGAAGGTCCCTTCATTATTGACAAAGTTTGGACCGGTGGAGCGTACCGTCTGCCGGGATGCATCGGACAATCGACTCGAGCCAAACCCATGGAACGCGGCCAGACTCCGAAGGTTTTACGCCTAGCGCCGGACTCTCTATTCGTCTCCTTACCTCCGTCAAATTTTTATATACATATCTGTTACCTGTCTTTTCTTTTCTTTCTTTCTTCCCTTTTTCTTCACGACCTTAAAAGGTTAAAATGTGTCTTGACTACACAATCTTGACGCGCTAGGCGCGCTCATTATACCTTGGGGCTTCTTATACAGAAGCTTAATATAACTATGTTCCGGGCTCCATGCCCCCCTCACATGTGTTACTTTTTCATTTCTTTGCCATTATATGCATCGATATGACTTAAGTTTTGGCCAAGCTGGGTTGCCTGGATCTTGTGTTTATGCCCTACATCCCCGTTAATTCGGCTAGGGCATAAGGGGAGCATCTCCGCGATTGTTACTGCCGGGTCAGCCGGATGTGTACCTCAGAATGGGTGAAGCCGAAAGCTAGCGTTCTTGAGGGAATATTTGGTCGGTGAACAAAAGATGACTTTTACTTATTTCAATAAATACCCCCAGATGTTTATATCCTGCGTCTCTTTTCGCAGCTTCGGACATGCACATTAATGCATGCGTACCTAGGAAAGGAACCCTTAACGGAACTATTCTCCCTGAAGATGTTTCTTACTATCCATGTAATATAACATAGCTAGTTGGGTACTTGTCTATTCAAGCACTTATGACCCCTACGCTTTGGTTTCCACGCTGCACTCGGTTTTACATAACTGAGCGGGTATTCGGATACACTCCCGAGTGTCGGGTCCGGAGGTCGAAGCGAAAAGGTCCGCCATGACAAATGATTTAAAATCCGGCTAGGGACAATATATGTCACTTGAAGTACACAAATACTTAGATCGACTAAATTCTTCTTCTATACCATCCAACAGGCCGTCTAGCCTACAATCCTGTTGGGAATACTTCTTATGCTAATTTCACCTGGTCATACACCAAGCCGACGGGTATCTCTTTCCCATCGTGACCCCACAGGTCCGACCTCGCCATGTGGTTCGGGTCAGCCTTGGTATATCGAGTCTTCACCATGGCCCGTGCTTCCCTTGCACTTTGTCGGCAGTGATATCTTCCATAATCGAAAAGCTACCGCTGCGGTTCCCCTTGAGCATCTCTACAAGCTCCCCATGCCTCCTGGCGAGGCGGAGGGCCACAAGGCTTGGGCAATGCCTCGCATCACCTGCCGAACTTGTTCGTGCAGTTGTGAGCTCTGGCAGAAGATCACCCAGACCTGCATCTCCTCTGCGGGACGACCCGTCAGCATACCTACAGATATAACTCTGTAAGCCGGTTTCTTTGTCGAACTCTATAAAAGTTCGTTCAAGCACTTACTAAAAATGCTGCGTCGAAGCCTCTTATTCTCCTTCTTTACGTAGTCGCTAAGCTGGGCCCGAACATCTTTCAGTTCAACACTCACCGGTATTGGCATCTTGGAGATCGCTTTTCTCCCGCTTAACTCACAGAAGCACGCTGCTCGCCATGCCTTTTTAGCTATCGTTGAGAATTTTGCTCATCCCCTCGCACGACCTCCGGATTCACTCCGGATCATCTCAGAGAATCTATTGTTAGATTTGCATGCATGTCGAATACTAACTGGTACATGTCTTTCTTTTCGATAGAAACAAGTGTTACCAGATGGGGCCTTTTTCTGACTCCTTCATTGCAGTAATCATGACTGCGTAGCTGGGCTTTGCACTCCTCCAACTCTTGAGACAACTGGGTATTCTTCTCTATAAGAACCTACGCAAATAATGATCCTTAAATCAGTTGTGCCAACTGTTTCAAGTCTCAAGGGCTACTGATATACATAATTATCAGATTTTCTTACCCGTATATCCTTTACATCTTTGGTCGATGGCTCGCAAGACCATTTTGAGCAGCTTCGGATGTACGGCTCTCCCGAGTTGAAGGCATCGAACGCCTCTTCGGAGAAACCAGGTTGCGGAGTACGGCCCGTGACGCCTCGTGATTCATGGCACTCTCCACTTCGAATTAAGAGCGGACAGCCTATCTGCATACTCTGTAGGAGGAACATCCGGCGTTGTCCCCACGTTATCATCTGCGTCTAAGTCCAGCTTTGGAACCCGGCTGGTGGAGGCGTGGCCGGCAGGCTCTCCGGATACGGTCCGCATGAAAGCTTCCGCCAAGAACCATGGACGCGTTATTATATTTTCAAGACGACAACCACGGAGTAGGGTTCTTTTTCATACCTCTGCGACGGCGTCTCAGTCCTGACCGCCTTCCTTTTAAGCCTACCTGGTTTCGGTGCCCCTTGTTGGTGAGTCACTGCTGGTTCGGCATGGTGTCCCGAGGGCCTTCCCTGTAAGACACCATATGTGTGCGGTAGGTGAAGTGCAAAAAGGGATCCTTCTCGGAAGTTGGGACTCCGTTTTACTTACATGCGATGCAGTGGAGTCCAGATAATCGGCTATGATGGCCACCAAGGCACCGCCACAGCTTAACCGGATAGAACGTCCCCGCCGATGAGCTCCACAAATGTGTCCGGATCTTCTTCGAGTCCGGGGTCGAGGGCCCCGGCCAGTGGTCCTCTCGTTGGGGAGACGGGCCGTGGACCTTCCTCACAAATTTCGCAGCCTCGCTATGAAATAGCAAGGTAAATACTTATAATGAAGAATGCGGGAAGGTCTGGAGTAAAAAGTAGCAGCTCACCCAGTTTGGGGGGTTGTACATGGAGAATCCTTCTCGTGGCTTAATGCGGATGAACTCCTCTTCCTCTCCTTTATATAAATCGGACAGTATTTTCGCTAGAGCAGCGACAGAGTCCGGACCTTTACGACCGCAGCGGGTGGCATCGTCTTCTCCATTGAAGTACCACATGGGTTGTCGCCGATATTGAAGTGGCTGTGATACGTCTCCGTCATATCTACTTTTCCAAACATTTTTGCCCTTGTTTTGGACTCTAACTTGCATGATTTGAATGGAACTAACCCGGACTGACGTTGTTTTCAGCAGAATTGCCATGATGTTGTTTTATGTGCAGAAAACAAAAGTTCTTGAATGACCTGAAACTCCACGGAACATCTTATAAAAATAATAAAAATCCTCGCCAAATATGAAGACCGGTGGGCCCACGCCTGTCCACGAGGGTGGGGCGCCCCTAGGGCACGCCCCACCTCGTGGGCCCCCGAGACCTTCCGACGCCAACTCCAACTCTATATATTTGCTTTCGGGAGAAAAAATAGAGGAGAAGAAATCATCGCTTTTACGACACGGAGTCACGCCAAGCCCTAAAACCTCTCGGGAGGGCTGATCTGGAGTCCGTTCGGGGCTCCGGAGAGGGGATTCGTCGCCGTCAGTCATCATCAACCATCCTCCATCACCAATTTCATGATGCTCACCGCCGCATGCTTGAGTAATTCCATCATAGGCTTGGCCGGACGGTGATGGGTTGGATGAGATTTATGATGTAATCGAGTTAGTTTTGTTAGGGTTTGATCCCTAGTATCCACTATGTTCTGAGATTGATGTTTCTATGACTTTGCTATGCTTAATGCTTGTCACTAGGGCCCGAGTGCCATGATTTCAGATCTGAACCTATTATGTTTTCATGAATATATGTGATTTCTTGATCCTACCTTACAAGTCTATAGTCACCTACTATGTGTTATGATCCCAAGAACCCAAGTGACAATAACCGGACCACTCCGATGATGACCATAGTTTGAGGAGTTCATGTATTCACTATGTGCTAATGCTTTGTTCTGTTCTCTATTAAAAGGAGGCCTTAATATCCCTTAGTTTCCATTAGGACCCCGCTGCCACGGTAGGGTAGGACAAAGATGTCATGCAAGTTCTTTCCATAAGCACGTATGACTATATTCGAATACATGCCTACATTACATTGATGAATTGGAGCTAGTTCGTGTCACCGTATGTTATGATCGTTACATGATGAACCGTGATCCGCATAACTATCCATCACCGATCCAATGCCTACGAAGCTTTCCATATACTAGTTTACGCTTATTTACTTTCCCGTTGTCGTTGTTACAATCATCGCAAAACACCAAAAATATTACTTGTGCTTCCATTACTTTTGTTATCAAGCTACTACTACTATCATATTACTTTGCTACTAAACACTTTGCTGCAGATACTAAGTTATCCAGTGTGGTTGAATTGACAACTCAACTTGCTAATACTTGAGAATATTCTTTGGCTCCCCTTGTGTCGAATCAATAAATTTGGATTGAATACTCTACCCTCGAAAACTGCTATGTATCCCCTATACTTGTGGGTTATCAAGACCTTTTTCCGGGCGCCATTGCCGGGAGCATAGCTCTATTCTTTGAGTCACTTGGGATTTATATCTGCCGGACACTATGAAGAACTTGAAAGACGCTTAAGACAACAATTTATCCCTCAACTACGAGGGAGGTAAGGAACCGCCATCTAGCTCGCACTTGATTCACCTTCTCGTTATGAGTAAGCGTGCGACGCCTAAACCTCGCTTCTCGCTATTCGCTCGATATGTCGCTTGTTATTGATGATGCCACTTCGCTATGCATGATACTTATGATGAAACTACTTCTATGCTTGATACTACTGTGCCCCTTAGTGAATTTCTTGATGAACAAATTGCTAGGGCTAGGGAGAAAGAAATTATTGAATCTGAATATATTAATGGAAGTGATGATGAAGATAGGCCTGTTATTCCTGAGGTTTATGTTTTTGATATGGAAGCTTCTGCAGCTATTTTAGGCTGCAGAGATAGAAACGAGCTTAAAAGGCTATTAGTTAAATGGAACAAAGAATCACTTAGAGATAAAATGAAACCTGACCCTGCTTTTGCTACTTCACCTATCTGTGTTCCTGATAAGGATTATGAATTCTCTGTTGATCCTGATATAATTACTTTGGTTGAATCTGATCCTTTCCATGGTTATGAATCAAACTGCTAGGCACATCTTACTAAATTAAATGATATAGCCACCCTGTTCACTAATGATGAGAGATCTCAAGTTACTTTTATATACTTAAAATATTTCCGCTCTCATTAAAGGGTGATGCTAAGATATGGTTTAATTCTCTTGATCCTGGTTGTGTGCATAGTCCCTGTGATATGATTTATTACTTCTCCGCTAAATATTTCCCTGCTCATAAGAAACAAGCTGCTTTAAAGGAAATATACAACTTTGTGCAAATTAAAGAAGAGAGTCTCCCACAAGCTTGGGGAGGCTTCAAGTTACTTAATGCTTTGCCTGATCATCCTCTTAAGAAAAATGAAATACTTGATATCTTTTATAATGGATTAACCGATGCTTCCAGAGATTACCTCGATAGTTGTGCCGGTTCTCTTTTCGTGGAAAGAACACGGATGAAGCTAAAATTCTATTGAATAATATGTTGACAAATGAAAATAATCAGGCACCTCCCGAGCCAGCTCCCGAACCAGCTCTGCTCCAATTATCGAGCCTATTCCTAAACCAACTCAAGAAGAGAGGTGTTTTATTTCTCATTCCAAGATATGCAAGAGGCAAAGAAATCTATGAAAGAAAAAGGTATTAAAGCTCAAGATGTTAAGAATTTACCTCCTATTGAAGAAATACATGGTCTTAATTTCATCACCATCAAGAAACATATGATCTTAATCCTTTATTTATTGAAGAACCTCCAGACCTCGATAACCCGACACAGGGGCTGTTATTAGCAATGTCACTTTTCATAATGGTAATGAGCATACGGTACAGTTTCCGAGGAAACAACCTCAAGTTCATAGTATCAACTCTATTGGAAAAATTCCATCAATTATATTTGGAGGTTTTGAATTTCCTCTTCCTACTGTCAAGAAGAAATATGATATTCTTATTATAGGGGATGTGCATATCCCCGTTGAGGTAACTTAGTGTCATTCGGAATTTCTCCGGTTTCATATTATTTGGAATGAGTTTATTAACAAGACCTGATCAACCTTGTTAGTGGATTCCTTTTGATGAGCATGAGACGGATGAAACTAGAAGCACAACCTTCGCATCTCTTTATAATTTCTGTTATTTAGTTGAAATAAAGTAAAAATAGTATTTTCTCCGTCTGCTTCCTGATTTATCCGTGCAATATAAAAAATACCCTGACAATAAAAGTCCTCACCATGCCATGCCAATTTAATATGATTTTTTCGGGAATATTTGAGGATTTATGGTGCAAAAATCACCGCGGGGGGAGCTGCCACCTGGCCACGAGGGTGGAGGGCGCGCCCTACCCCCCTAGGCGCGCCCCCTGCCTCGTGGGCCCACGGTGGCCCTCCTCCACTTATTCCTGCACCCATCCTCTTCTTCTTCCTCCCACAAACACGAAAAACCAGCTCAACCATGAGTTCTAGCCCTCTTTGTTGTGATTTTCGATCTCCTTGCTCAAAGCACCTCTCATTAAAACTGCTTATGAGATTGTTCCTTGGTATATGACTCCTCCATTGGTCCGATTAGTTTTTGTTCTAGTGCTTTATTCATTGCAAATTTGTGTTGCATAGGTGATCATGTTCTTGAGCTTGCATGTCAAATTTATATGGTTCCAAGTAGCTCTAATGCTTGATATAGGCTCTAGGCACTTGTAGGAGTAGTTGCTATCAATTTTATTGAAGTTGGTTCACTTTTGTTTGAAGTTACTAAAAATTTCAGAATTTTTTTAGAGAAAAGCAATATGCTTAGGAAGATGTTCCAAGGTGGTTCTTCTAAGAAGCAAGGGCCCAGGCTTGCTATGCGTGATGCTAACGAGGAACCACCAAGAGACGCTCTAGTGCGGCCTTGTGAGTGGCCTTCGGAAAATTTTATGGATCGTGCAGGAATTAAAGAAGAATTTAACGCATATTTCATGTAACGCCGATCTTGTATACTTTTGAGGCGCATAAATGCCCCAAAGATCATGATCTCACTAGTTCATTTGTGAGGAGGTTTGAGTTTTCATCTTCAAGCGTAATTCTCCTTCACCATGTTTGATCTTTATGATAAATCTTATACCATGGACTTAGAAAATTTTACTTTTGCCTGCAAACTCCCACAATGGGGTAGTACTATTGATCCCCGTAAATCTGAATTTAGAGATTTTCTTGCTAGTATAACTGTAGGGGAATCTAGAGATATAACGCAAGCTACCATAGGGAGCATTTAGTTTCCTGCTATACATTATTTTGCTCTCTTCATAGGTAGGTGCATAAATGCTAAGGATGAAGCATGTCACATGTGTGTCCCTCGACCTTAACATTCTCGTGGAGTGCCGTGTTAGGAGACCAATCTTATCATATGGAAGCCATTGTAGCTCGTAGGTTGCATCATAATAGATATAATGGAGATTTCTTTGGAGGAATTTATGCAACCCGCTTAGCTAATTTTCTTGAGATAGACGTCCGTGAGGGTGATATGGAGTTGCCTCCTGCTTATTTAGATTTTGATTCTATGGTTTCCCACCAGTTTGTCGAGAGGACTGAATCCCCTCTCCAGTATCGACTAATCTTTAACAAACGGCATGTTGCCCGTATTACTCTCCCTGCTCCTGCCTTCTTTGATTCTCAGACAAAAGGAAGATATACCATCACCGGAGAGGAGGCAGATGAGTACAAGCGGAGGGCGGAGGCAGCCCGATGCCACGCTGCAGCTCAGGAGGCGATAGTCGCTGCATCACAAGACGACCCAGCTACACCTACGGGTATCGCCCAAAGCTATCCTCGGCAATAAACCAACTTAGGCCAAAAGCCTAAGCTTGGGGAGTACGTATTTCACCGACATTACATTTATGTTCACACACACTCATTGCTAGATGTCGGTGCTCATACTCTTTCACCGTAATATCCATGCTAGTTTATTTTCTTTTTCCCGCTTTCTTCTTGTGTGTTTGATAAACCTTAAGAAAACAAAAAAAATTAGTAGTAGTTTACTTTTCCTGCTGTAGTAGTAACAATTAAAAAGAAAAACCCAAAAATATTTCTCGTTCTTCTTTTGCTTGTTGGGAGCTTTCCCCTTGTAAATAGTTTTATTTCTTTTCTTTTCTTTGGGGATCGATAGGAGAAGACCATGATTAAATTGTCGAAGTGGCTCTTATATGCATTATTGTTGATTTAACCCAGAGCCCATATTGCCTTGTCTTCTCCTGTTTTTTGAATGCTCGCAGATTCCAGCTTACTCCAATGCATGTGCACTCTTATTATTATTCACATCGTTCGGTCGTGCAAGTGAAAGGCAATTATGATGATATATGATGGACTAACTGAGATGAGAAAAGCTGGTATGAACTCGACCTCTTCTGTTTTTGTAAATATGATGAGTTCATCATTCTTGATTCAGCTTATTATGAATAAACATGTTTGCAATGACAATTAGAGATTATAGTTTCTCGTGCCATGCTTGATTAGCTATGAGTTATAATGGTTTACCTTGCGTGCCAACATGCTATTAAAATGGTTGTGATGTGGTATAGTGGGGTGGTATCCCCCTTTGAATGATTTAAGTGACTTGACTTGGCACATGTTCACACATGTAGTTGAAACAAATCAACCTAGCCTTCACGATATTTATGTTCATGGTGTATTATATCGTACTCATGCTTGCATCCAGTGTTTATTAATTTTAATGCATGTACATGGCTGTTGTCGCTCTCTAGTTGGTCGCTTCCCGCCTTTTGCTAGCCTTCACTGCATTAAGCGGGAATACCGCTTGTGCATCCAAATTCCCTTAAACCCCAAAGTTATTCCAAATGAGTCCGCTTATACCGCCTATATGCGGTATCTACCGTCGCTTCAAGTAAATTTGTATGTGCCAAACTCTAAACCTTCAAACAAACATTCTGTTTTGTATGCTCGAATAGCTCATGTATCAACCAAGGCTGCCCTTATCTTCCACGTTAGGCGGGTTATTCTCAAGAGGAGTGGACTCCGCTCCTCACTCACGAGACAATGGCTGGTCACCGGGATGCCCAGTCTCATGCTTTATGCAAACTAAATCAAAATAATTACAAACAAAACTCCCCCTGGGACCTGATGTTAGTTGGAGACACTCGTTGTTTCGAGAAAGTCATGGAATGATGCTTGTTGGTGGAGGGGGGGTATAAACTTTACCATTCTGTTTGGGAACCGCCTATAATGTGTGTAGCATGGAAGATATCGACATCTCTTAGTTGTTATGTTGACAATGAAAGTATACCGCTCAAAATATTGTTTATTTCTATTTCATAACCGAGCTCTGGCACCTCTACAAATCCTCGCTCTCCTCTGCTAAGGGCCTATCTATTTACTTTTAGGTTGAGTCATCACCCTCTTATTAAAAGCACTAGCCGGAGAGCTTAGCTGTCATTTGCATTCATTTCGTTAATCTATATTGGGTATGACTATGATTGGATCTCTTTTACCATGAATTACAATGTCTAGTCAGTCCTTGATCTTTAAAGGTGCTCTGCATTTATGTTTCTATGTCTCGTAAAGGGCTAGCGAGATACCATCCTGTATATCATATTATGATTGTTTTGAGAAAGTGTTGTCATCCGAGATTTATTATTATGGCTCGCTAGTTGATTATGCTATTGATATGAGTAAATATGAGACCTGAGAATTATTGCAAATGTGGTTAGTCATGATCTTTGCTGAAAACTTGAATGTCAAGCTTGACATATTTACAATAAAGAAGAGCAAACAGAGTTTGTAAAAGTCTTTTTTTTTCTCTTTTAGTTTGTCAACTGAATTGCTTGAGGACAAGCAAGGGTTTAAGCTTTGGGGAGTTGATACATCTCCGTCGTATCTACTTTTCCAAAATCTTTTGCCCTTGTTTTGGACCCAGAACTTGCATGATTTGAATGGAACTAACCTGATCGACGCTGTTTTCAAGAGAATTGCCATGATGTTGTTTTATGTGCGTAAAACAAAAGTTCTCGGAATAACCTCAAACTCCACGGAACATCTTATAAAAATAATAAAAATCCTCGCCAAAGATGAAGACCAGGGGCCCACACCTGCCCACGAGGGTGGGGCGCCCCCCCACTAGGCGCGCCTCACCTCGTGAGCCCCCGGAGACCTTCCGACCCCAACTCCAACTCTATATATTTGCTTTCGGGAGAAAAAATAGAGGAGAAGAAATCATCGCGTTTTACGACACGGAGCCGCCGCCAAGCCCTAAAACCTCTCGGAGGGCTGATCCGAGTCCGTTCGGGCTCCGGAGAGGGGATTCGTCACCGTCGTCATCATCAACCATCCTCCATCACCAATTTCATGATGCTCCTTGCCGTCGTGAGTAATTCCATCGTAGGCTTGCTGGATGGTGATGGGTTGGATGAGATTTATCATGTAATCGAGTTAGTTTTGTTAGGGTTTGATCCCTAGTATCCACTATGTTCGAGATTGATGTTGCTATAACTTTGCTATGCTTAATGCTTGTCACTAGGGCCCGAGTGCCATGATTTCAGATCTGAACCTATTATGTTTTCATGAATATATGTGAGTTCTTGATCCTATCTTGCAAGTCTATAGTCACCTACTATGTGTGTTATGATCCCGCAACCCAAGTGACAATAATCGACCACTCCGGTGATGACCATAGTTTGACGAATTCATGTATTCACTATGTGCTAATGCTTTGTTCCGGTTCTCTATTAAAAGGAGGCCTTAATATCCCTTGGTTTCCATTAGGACCCCGCTGCCACGGGAGGGTAGGACAAAAGATGTCATGCAAGTTCTTTTCCATAAGCACGTATGACTATATTCGAATACATGCCTACATTACATTGATGAATTGGAGCTAGTTACGTGTCACCCTATGTTATGATCATACATGATGAACCGCATCCGCATAATTATCCATCACCGATCCAATGCCTACGAAGCTTTCCATATCTTTGGTTTACTCTTATTTACTTTCCCGTTTCTATTGTTACAATCACTACAAAACACCAAAAGTATTACTTGTGCTTCCATTACTTTTGTTACTGTTACCACTACTATCATATTACTTTGCTACTAAACACTTTGCTGCAGATACTAAGTTATCCAGGTGTGGTTGAATTGACAACTCAACTACTAATACTTGACAATATTCTTTGGCTCCCCTTGTGTCGAATCAATAAATTTGGGTTGAATACTCTACCCTCGAAAACTGTTGCGATCCCCTATACTTGTGGGTTATCAGGCTGCACCCCCCGCATTATACATATTGACATAACCTCGATTATTGTCAATCCTGATTTGGCTAGCGTTTTTATCCGCCCATCGTAAAGGACCTCTCTGTTATCTTCCTCCCTGGGGGCTCCAAGGGCGCCACGGTGGCGCTTCTTCAAAGGCGTTATTAAACTCGTGAAGGCCCATCCGAATAGGGTCCTAAGGGGACGTCCTCCATATAAAACCACTCCGAAGGACAGTCTTCGGATGTCTTCTTCGGAGTACCGGACAGGTATCCGGTCCCGGCGATGCGCCATAACTCGGCTCCGCCCACTTGATATATTGACCCCTCCTGTGTACGGGGTACGAGGCAGAATAGCCTCTTCCATAGCTTGAAATGAGCTTCGCAGCCCAAAAATAGCTCGCAAAGGGCGACGTAGCCAGCGATGTGTAATATGGAGGCGGGAGTAAAATTATGCAGCTGGAGGCCGTAGAACTCCAGGAGCCCGCGGAGGAACGGATGGATTGGAAATCCAAGTCCCCTTAATAAGTAAGGGATAAGGCATACCCTCTCCCCCATGGATGGGTTGGGAAATCTCTCCGCTTGCTCCCCGCCGTTATGAATCAGCTAGTCCGGCTCGGACGGGACCATATACGCTGGAGGGAGAAACCCCGGTCTCAGAACTCTACTAATTGGCTGTGGGGAACGGAACACTTCTTCCAATTGCCTGGCTAAGTGCTACGGGAGCGAGAAGAGGAGTTGCGATGGCCGGCCATGATGGGATGGGCTTTTCCGGGCACGCTCCGATGGATACTCGCTGTGGAAGGATGGTGTGATCTGGATCTGGGGATCCCCGGCTTTTTAAATAGATGATTTGCTCACAGGGTTAGGGTGGCAAGTGTAAAAACGCCACGACTTCTCGCATTCGCTCGACACGTGGAAGATAGCCATTATTAGGCGTGGAAGCCAAGGGGTGCAACATTCATGGGAAGCCGAACACTACTCGACAGGTACTCGGAATTTGGAGAAGAACCCGCCCTCCGATGGCGAAGACAATCTGCGCGTCGGACTCAAAGTCATTGAAGCCTGGTTCGGGGACTACTGAGGGAGTCATGGATTAGGGGTCCTCGGATAGCTGGACTATATACTTTGGCCGGACTGTTGGACTATGAAGATACAAGATTGAAGACTTCGTCCCGTGTCCGGATGGGACTCTCCTTTGCGTGGAAGGCAAGCTTGCCAATTCGGATATGTAGATCTCCTACCTTGTAACCGACTCTGTGTAACCCTATCCCCTCTGGTGTCTATATAAACCGGAGGGTTTAGTCCGTAGGACAACAACAATCATAATCATAGGCTAGCTTCTAGGGTTTAGCCTCTACAATCTCATGGTAGATCAACTCTTGTAATACTCATATCATCAAGATCAATCAAGCATGAAGTAGGGTATTACCTCCATCGAGAGGGCGCGAACACAGGTAAACATTGTGTCCCCGCCTCCTGTTACCATCCGCCTTAGACGCACAGCCCGGGACCCCTACTCGAGATCCGCCGGTTTTGACACCGACAACACCATCACCAGACCGGGCGATCAGATCTCGACCGGAGGTACCGCCAAGTCGCCCACCAGGCCCTCCATGCCGCCGCTGATCTGAAGCCGGATGACACGCCGTCGTAGCATAAGTCACC
The DNA here is from genome assembly GCA_021605145.1 of Aegilops bicornis. NCBI lineage: Eukaryota > Viridiplantae > Streptophyta > Magnoliopsida > Poales > Poaceae > Aegilops > Aegilops bicornis. The sequence goes on along the minus strand of CM038671.1, from coordinate 160,093,707 downwards.
GCAGCTCGTGGATCAGCCTGACGCGCCCGCTGTCGCCATGACAGGCTGACGCCATCGCCGCCAGATCTCGCCGCACCTCAAGACGCTGCAAGGGCTCCGCACTACCCGTGAGACGCGGAGAGGAGGATCCCCATCACCGTCGCCGCCTCGGCCGCATCCTGGCGTCCTCCGGCTGCGGGTGAGGGAAGGTGGATTCGAGAGCGAAGCGACTAGGGTTGGGTACCCGAGCGAAGCGGCGACGGGGTCGGGCAAAACCAAATTCATGGGTTCTCCACTCCTAGTTCAGGCATAATGCCTTTAATTAGTTTTACGAAATAACAAGATCAAGACAATGTAGAGTAGATAGTACGCGTAAGACTACGACTCTTAGGGGATGTTTGTTTTCGTGGACTTTTTGGTGTAGGGACTAGAAAAAGTCCCTCTTAGAGACTTTTTTACCAAACGGAAGGGACTTTTTAGGGACTAAACTAGCATTTGGGACTAAATGAAGAAGACTCTCAAGAAGAGTCTTTTTTGGGACTTTTCCAACAATGCCCCTCCATGCATCTATTGACCCGCCACCCCATGGTGTTGTTTGATTTTTATTTTTCTATATACTAGGGGCAACATGGTCATTTAATAACCTCTAGGAAGGGACTAATGACTTTTTAGTCTCTTGAAACAAACAGGGAGGGACTTTTTAGATGCGAGGGACTTTTTAGTTGGGACTAAAAAAAGTCATAGGACTTATGAACCAAACAGGGACTTAATTCCCATGCGTGAGGTGACTGAACTAGCAATTTCCATGATCCCACGGAGGCCAACTCGCAGCACGAATGTTACCTCGAATCATCTGAGATCGGGACTGCCTGACAAACATGCGTAAGGCTGAACCATCCTCCATTGAGACAATCACGCACGTTGCCATGATTCTTGGAGATATATCGTGCATACAGGAAACGGGAAGCTGGAGCCGGCGGTCTCAAGGGTTGTTCAGGAATCAGGATGGTGCAGCGTTGCGAGCTGTGAGCCAGCGACCCGACGAGTACCATCAGCACATGTGCTGCGTGCTGGTCAGGCCCTACCACATATGAGCGGGAGCACCTGACATTGGACGTGTGTTCCTAGGAGAGAAAAGAAGAACAAGAACGTACGTACATCCCGTCTCGCGTGGCCGAGTGTGGGCTGGACCGAGTCACGCTCGTACACGTTGGTCGTCCCTGAAATTGAATCCTACTCGTCCATCCATCCTGACCGTCTCCTACTCCCGTTGCGCAACTTTCCAATCCATAGGATGACCGGCGCGCGAATTTAGCTCCGACGGCAAAAAGTAAAGTTGGCTTGTGTGGTTCTTTGGTTGGTTGTTGGAGAGGGCATATAGACGTAAGTCAGCGATCAGCCGGCTAGGAACTCGCCGTAGTGCCGTGCCGTGTTCTGATAGTTTGGACCGTGGAGGGTACTTCTGGCATGGAACCACGTCAGCCCGAGCTAAAGGAGTTCTCCACTGCCACTGCGGCCGACGTGCTCAAACCAGTGGAGGCGCCATCCAATGGTGAAGGATGCCCCATATGCTTGGGTCAGGAGGACGCCACGGCGACCGCTTGGGTGGAGACGGCGTGTGGACACATCTTTCATGGGCGGTGCATGGAGAGGTGGCTCAAGACGAAGGGAAGTTGCCCTATGTGCCGGCACCAGCTTCTAAAACCACATGTTGCTATAAAACAAGATGTTTTCTTTATAGATCCCATGACCTTGATGGCGATTGAGTCGATGCGGAGGTTTCCTCATATATTCCCAGATCCAGAAGGATTTTTCTCAATGTATAGACGCAAGATATATTTGAAGGCCATTGAAGATGATGTTATCATGTACATTATGCTTTTGGTAGCTCTACATATGAGACCGGTGCTAAAAAAAATGTTACATAAAGTATGGATATCTTCACTTTCAAACAAATAGAACACGTGCTTGCCGAATGCACCAGAACTTTCACGTGAGAATCCTATATACCTAAAAAATTCATCTCACTATCTTATTTCTCTTGACAGATAGCTTATCCACATCAACAGCACTACCATATCGACGCTTTATTAGAGCCTTACATGCGGGACCCACCACTATACAAAACAGCCACGTTAGCTTTCAGTTGCTGCCGGTAGGACACGAGAGAGGCTACCCATGGACGTATCTTTCAGTCATCCAACCCAACCTATCGCCCCCACTTTCCTCTCTCTATATTCTGGCGCACCGTCCCACCCAAGATCCCGTCTCAAACCCCATGCAGGACCGGTGGGTCGGCTCCCCTGTGTTCGCTACACTCTAATTTGAAACCGATGTTTGTAGTGACTGTGTTCACTCTTATTTGATTCTTATGTCAGCTGCTTCCCTGCCGTCTGTGATTTCTGTCCAACCATCATCCCGTTGTGTACAACATGGCGACATGTTTCTCTCTCGTTATGATACATATAAGTTACATGCCTATCATCTCGAATGAGATAGGCAAGATGACGCTACAGCACACTAAAAGATGACAAATGATGGTCAGAGGTGTAGATGTAAAAGATGCAACGGCGCGTGGTAAATACTCCCTCCGTTTCTAAATATAAGTCTTTTTAGAGATTTTAAATGGACTAACATATATGGATGTATATAAACATGTTTTAAAGTGTAGATTCATTTATTTTGTTCTGTATGTAGTCATTTGTTGAAATCTTTAGAAAAACCTATATTTAGAAAGGGAGGGAGTATATAGTACAGCATGCATATGCATGGTCTCGATGGAGCCGAAATGTGACGCTAGGGGTACGTTGGTGTTTATCCATTACTCCTACTTGGAATAAAAATCCACGAAAATACTACTCCTGGTAGTATCCACTACTTAGGTGTTGGAGGCCGCTCGGTCCTTTGTTGATTGGTACGGACCCGAAACACGTCCTTTAATTCTATTTCCGGAGCGAAATTAAACGGCAGGCAATCACGACTTGTAATAAATAAAAAAGTCGGCGGTTTGGAAAACGAAATCTGGAGAGACGCCAAGATTGATGGATGCGCAGATTGAAAGGTGGTACGATTTGACGGCCAGAGAGAGCCATGCATGCACACGTATCCAAGATGTATATATATAGTATATATATTTGCCTTGGATCCATTCTGATCTCTAGTGGTGTACTATATAGGACGTACGGATTAGCAGCATTGACCAGTCCGTTGTTTATTTACTACTAGTACACAAATTAAAGCAAGGAATCCAGCGCACCAACAGAAGCGCAAGCGGACTCCTCGCGTGCTGCTGAAACTGAAAGCGTATACTCGATCGAACTAGACCGGCAGATGATCGATCACCCACCCACGGGAGGGAGGTCTCTTCTCTTGAATGGAATCATCACCGGCGCGGCACGGCACGGCACACACCCGCGCGGAGTGCATAAACATCTAGTACTGCGCACCTCGCTTAAACTCGGTAGGCATATGCTTGCAGACCCTCTGCACCGCGGGCCTGGCCATGAGCATCTCCCACCAGGCCTTCACCTTGGGGTACTCATCAAACACCTTGGCGTACGGGGTGGTCATGAAGTAGAAGGTGAACGGGATGTGGTTCAGATCGGCGAAGCTGATGGAGTCCCCGGCCAAGTACCTGATCTTCTCCAGCCGGGCCTCGTAGATCCCCAGCACACCCTCAGCCGCTCCAGGCTCTCGTCCACGACGGTCTGGTTCGGCGCCGCGCCAGCGCCAGGGATGATGAAGGGAATGATGATGCACTCGAACACCACGGGCGAGATGGCCGGGTAGTACTGCTGGGCCTCCACCTCCGTCCACATGTCCACCATTGCTAATTCTTCAATTCCGCTGTTTTCTCCGAGGAGGTCGAGGCCGGCTGTCCCCCCGTACTTGCGGAGGATGTACTTGGCGATGGCGCGCGACTCTGCACTCACTCATCGATTTGTTAGATTAGAGAAACCAATGCAATGGATTTTTAACATGATACTCCAAGACAGGAACGATTCGTGTGTACTGATGTGTTAGAAGGCTCACCGAACAGGACGAGATCGCCATCTTGGAACCCAGGCATCTTCGCAAACGGCTGCAAGTAGCATCTCTGTCAGAAATCATCACCTGAACCTGATACGGTGACGGACGAATTGTGGTCTGCTTACGTTTAGCTGGACGTGTTGGGGCCTCTTGTGCTCGCCGGCGACGAAGTCGACGGGCACGAGCTCGTACTCGACGCCGACCTCCTCCAGGAAGAGCAGCACCCGTGCGACGTTTGTCAACATCGGGTGCCCGAACACCTTCACCGGAGACATGTTTGTCCGTGAACTTCACGTGATGAGGGATGCTCTACACTACAGGAGAGGGCAGATACTAGAGCAAGACTCTCCTCTGCTCTGTAGCGTGCGTGTGTGTGTGGGAGGAGGCCTTGGATGTTGATCTCTATTTATACACAGAGCAGGGAGCACCACACCCGGCCCGCGTGGCCCAAGGAAAACTGACCGCTTTGAATATTGTAGTAAGACTTTTTAGGTAGTGTCTAGCTCTGCTTTATTTCATTTCTGCCAAAAAAAAATGGAATGATAAGTGCCAAATGAGCTCTTAAATCATTTAAACCGGGTAAGTAATCATCTTTGTTAGTTTATCGCATACTCCCTCTTAAATTATCCCACGGGAGAGATCACCAGCACTTTGAAAAGTTGTTCCGGACTTTTAGGGATAATCACATGTATACTGTTATTACAAGTCTATACTCCTAGGCATATTCCTTGTTCTAGAAATTGTGGATCGCTGATGGCAGCGATGACAACAAAGGCGGCCTGACTTTTCTTGCCATCCCATCCTTGGGCACATGCCGGGCAGCTGCAGCCGTGGCGGACTGGCGGGGACACGGCGAAAGCAAGGAGAGGCGGCAGCAGCATCTGGTCCAGCATCAACCACGACGACAATAGCTGAAGGAAAATATAGAAGGTCTTATCTGCTCCTCATGTGGTCACAGTGCATCTTCATGTAACATCGCCGCCGGCGGCTATGACCGGCTACGATATACGACGACGACAAGATGACTTCATATGGCAACCCCTGCAGTCTTGCCTGACCGGAGACGACGACACTTGAGGTTCATCATCCCATCCTTTATTTTCTTTCAGGGGTCTTGCATGACTACGACGTCGGAGGAGAAAAACCAAAACTGTCAGCCTCCAACCACAAACCCAACACAAGATGCACCATCTTTCAGTTGTCACTTGCGTAGACAAGCGTCTGCGCGTATTCCTGGACGGCAAAACCTCCCTGTTCCATCATGACGTCGGAGACAACGCAATAGGGACAGAGCAGAAGGAGAGACACACCTGATGGAGTCGCCGCCGCCGCCTCGCCGACACCATCCATGAACCCTAACATCGCCGATCTAAAGGATCGACAAACACACGATGGCACTAACACCGAGACGCCGCCATGAAGGACACCGCCGGTGCGGGAGTGGAGTTGAGGCAGATTTATTCGTCTGTGCGCTGCTCCCACCACCCTAACGACGCACCACGACCTACAAATCCAAACCCTAACTGCAGAGCGAGAACGGGTCCCTCCTCCCCGCCGGAGCAGCAGCCGGAGAGAGAGGGGGCCAGCACCCTCGCCGGTGGAGATAGATGGAAAAGGGTCGCCTCCCTAGTCGCCTCGCCCGTGGCGGCGCCTAGGGTAGGGAACTCTTCGATATTTGTGATAGTATATTTATCATCAAAGTGCAGTATATTTATCACAAAAATAATAATTCAAAGTGCAGTATATAACCCATCACAAAAAGTATGCGCTCACTAAAAAACTGTAGAATATGGTATATACCCTTTAATAAGTTTTACATATTTGTGATAATTTGTCTCATCATAAGTAGTGTATACATGTCATATATACTTATTTGTGCTAACTCGATTCATCAAAAGAATGTTATATACTACAGGGTTGTAAGTAACAGCATATACTCCAAATTTTAGTACAACAGCGTATACTTCAAACTAGTATCATGTGTACTACTTCCAGTGGTTCACGGATGAAAAACAAATGATGTCCGCTATTCCAAGAAGTCAAACAAGTTTGAAGGACGAATGGTTGTTCCTAACTTCTAGTGTGTGTGTGTGTGTGTGTGTGTGTGTGTGTGTGTGTGTGTGTGTGTGTGTGTGTGTGTGTGTGTGTGTGTGTGTGTGTGTGTGTGTGTGTGTGTGTGTGTGTGTGTGTGTGTGTGTGTGTGGTTGGTTTGTTATCTAGTTGAGTGTGTGTGTGTGTGTGTGTGTGTGTGTGTGTGTGTGTGTGTGTGGAAGGAGTAGTGGATTAGGGATACAAACAATTTCTCACCTTTCATAGATAGTATAGGAACAATGGTTTAATCCCAGAGCTACCAAAATGCAAAGGAGAGAAGTGGCTTTGTATCAAAAACTCCAAAACACACTAAACACACTCAGGTATGGCAAGTGGCATGCAAATGGAACAATCGGAAACCAAGATAGTGTAGTGGCAAGTAAATATCCACGATGATTACAAAGCAAAGACAAGTTGATCTTAAACGATAGGGATTATGTTCAAGGAAACTCACATGCAAAGATAATGTGACTCGTGCTACCAAAGGAATGAGCTAAGCACCAAAGACGATGTATACTTCCTTTTTACATATCCCTGTTTCCTATGGCATATCATTACAGGAGTATTAATATCGTCCAGTCCAAACGTATACCCCTCCTCTGATCTGCCTTCATTTGATCTTGGTTAGGTCATAGGGACATGTGGTAACAATTATCAACCCATATGCTCTCAAGATTCCCTCTGATTCACCCCACAGGGAGTTTCCCCTGTACGTCCAGAATGTGCCTAAGTTTCGGAACCCCTGTCTGAAGCCGGACACACGCGGGGGTTCATCCTTGAATCCAGCACCATCTCACCACACTTGTGTACACACCATGTGGACACACACAAGTTTTGGGGTCATTCCCACCCTCCGAGGCTCGATTCTGACGTAAACCCTAACCCCTTGACTGCGTGGTCTATCCCTTTGACTTCATCCCACCGGCGGTGCCCCGGTGGGCATATGCCTTCATTTGATCTTGGTTAGGCCGGTCATAGGGACATGTGGTAACCATTATCAGCACATACGCTCTCAAGATTCCCTCCGGCTCACCCCCCGAGGGAGTCCTCCCTATACGTCCATAATCTGCCTAAGTGTCGGAACCCCAAGTGTCTGCGAAGCCCGGGACACAGCGGGGTTCATCCTTGGATCCAGCACCATCTCACCACACTTGTGTACACACCATGTGGACACACACAAGTTTTGGGGTCATTCCCACCCTCCGAGACTCGATTTACGACGAAACCCTAACCCGTTGACCGCGTGGTCTACCCCTTTGACTTCATCCCACCGCCGGTGCCCCGGTGGGCATATGCCTTCATTTGATCTTGGTTAGGTCATAGGGACATGTGGTAACAATTATCAGCACATATGCTCTCAAGATTCCCTCCGGTTGACCCCCAAGGGAGCTCTCCGTATACGTCCATAATATGCCTAAGTGTTGGAGCCCCAAGTGTCTGAAGCCGGACACACGCCGGGCTTCATCCTTGGATCCAACACCATCTTACCACAATTGTGTACACACCATGTGGACACACACAAGTTTTGGGGCCATTCCCACCCTCCGAGGTGCGATTTTCAACGAAACCCTAGTTCTGTTTGTTGGGGAACGTAGTAATTTCAAAAAATTCCCTACGCTTTACCACCTTGCAGATCATGGTGATGCATAGCAACGAGAGGGGAGAGTGTTGTCCACGTACCCTCATAGACCGAAGCGGAAGCGTTAGCACAACACGGTTGATGTAGTCGACGTCTTCATGATCCGACCGATCCAAGTACCGAACGTCTGGCACCTCCGAGTTTAGCACACGCTCAGCTCGATGACGTCCGTGAACTCCGATCCAGCAGAAGTTTCACGGGAGAGTTCCACAAGATGACGGGCGTGATGATGGTGATGATGTTGCTACAGACGCAGGGCTTCGCCTAAGCACCGCTACGATATGACTGAGGTGGAATATGATGGAGGAGGGCACCGCACACGGCTGGAATAGATCAATAGATCAACTTGTGTCTCCAAGGGGTGCCCCCTCCCCGTATATAAAGGAGTGGAGGGGGGAGCGCTGGCCCTCTCTATGGCGCGCCCTAGGGGAGTCCTACTCCCACCGGGAGTAGGATTCCTCCTTTCCTAGTAGAACTAGGAGCCCTTCCAAGTAGTAAGAGTAGGAGAGAAGGAAAGGGAAAAGAGAAGAGAAGGAAGGAGGGGGCGCCGCCCCTCCCCTTAGTCCAATTCGGACTAAGCCTTGGGGGTGCCCCCCCCCCTCTCTCTTTCCCCTAAAGCCCAATAAGGCCCATATACTCCCCGGTGAATTCCCGTAACTCTCCGGTACTCCGAAAAAATACCCGAATCACTCGGAACCTTTCCGAAGTCCGAATATAGTCGTCCAATATATCGACCTTTACGTCTGGACCATGTCGAGACTCCTCGTCATATCCCCGATCTCATCCGGGACTCCGAACTACCTTTGGTACATCGAAACACATAAACTCATAATACCGATCGTCACTGAACCTTAAGCGTGCGGACCTTATGGGTTCGAGAACTATGTAGACATGACCGAGACACGTTTCCGGTCAATAACCAATAGCGGAACCTGGATGCTCATATTGGCTCCCACATATTCTACGAAGATCTTTATCGGTCAAACCGCATAACAACATACGTTGATCCCTTTGTCATCGGTATGTTACTTGCCCGAGATTCGATCGTCGGTATCTCAATACCTAGTTCAATCTCGTTACTAACAAGTGTAAGTGCATCTAGTGCCACCCCTAGTTGGTTTTGGAGTATTGACGACAAATGTGGTTGCGGGACTAATGCGTTTGTGAGAATTGCAGGATAACGCAGGTAGTGTCCCTCATTGATTCGGTTTACCCTCTAGGAGACGGCCCCTAAAAATGTATGAATACATTGAAGACAATGGTGGTATGTGAAGATATTCACATTGAAGACTATGACATGAGAAGACATTGAGTGAAGACTATGGAGCCAAGACTGTGTTGTTTCGTTGTTTCCTTTTCTTCTTTGTTGAGTCGTAAGAACCACCGTACTTTGTTAAGTGGGGTCCAAGTGGTCATAGTCGTAATGATCAAGTGATGCTCAACCCAAATCCTATGTCTTCGAGCGAAGACAATGAGAGCAAAACTTATCCAGAGCTGGATGAGTCACTTTGCTTGTAGCCCAAGTAAAGTTGCCATGAGTGTTTGAAATCATTTGTTGGAACACGTGTCAGTTCTTAGTGACCCAAGGTCATTTCGGACATAACAGGTCGGGTTGCCTAGTGGCTATAAATAGCCCACCCCTACACCATAAATTGGTGGCTGCTCAGAGTTAGTGCACGGCTTTTTGTCGCTTTGAGAGCAACCCACCTCGAAGCCTTTGAGAGAGAGAAATCCTTGCGAGGACAAAGCCCAAAACACCCAGAGCCAAAGAGTGTTAGGCATCACCGAAGTTTTCCGTCTGTGTGACTCAAGACTTATTACACTTGAGGACCTGTGGAATCCTCCAAAGAAGTTAGGCGTCAGCGTTCGAGCATCCAAGAGTCATTGTGGATTGCCGTGAACGTCAGTGCTGTGAAGGTTCGGAAGTTCACCTTGAAGACTTACCAGAGTGATTGGGCAAGGACTGTGTGTCCTTAGCTCAAGGGGAATAAGGTGAAGACGCGGTCTTCGAGTTGAATCTCAGCCTCCCTAACCAGATGTACAGCTTGTCACAAGAATCGAACTGGTCCAACAAATCCTGTGTCTTCAACTAGTGACCGGTTCTATCCCTTCCTCCTTTACCCTAAGTTTGTCTTCGTGAAGTCATTGCTTATATGTCTTATCTATTTGACTTCACCGCTTGACTTCTATTGTTGTTTGGCTTCATACTATCTTCCATCCCGATCCTTACTACATAGCTACTATTAGTCTTGTCCGCTCACATTATTGCATACTTGACTTTGGGTTGCTTGTTGTAGTTAACTTCCGCTGCATATCAACTTGGTCATTTCTGTTTTTTGTCATCTAAACATCCGTGTTTTTATGACTTTCATAAAAATCGCCTATTCACCCCCCCCCCCCCTCTAGTCGATAACTAGCACTTTCAACAAGTCTCTTTACTCGTTTCGTAATGCATCATCCCGCAACTAACTCATTAGTCACATTGCTTGCAAGGCTTATAGTGATGTGCATTATCGAGAGGGCTCAGAGATACCTCTCCAACAATCGGAGTGACAAATCCTAGTCTCGATCTATGCCAACTCAACAAGTACCATCGGAGACAATCAGAGAGCACCTTTATAATCACCCGATTACGTTGTGATGTTTGGTAGCACACAAAGTGTTCCTCCCAGATTCGGGAGTTGCATAATCTCATAGTCATAGGAACATGTATAAGTCATGAAGAAAGCAATGGCAACATACTAAACGATCAAACGCTAAGCTAACGGAATGGGTCAAGTCAATCACATCATTCTCTAATGATGTGATCCCGTTAATCAAATGACAACTCATGTCTATGGCTAGGAAACTTAACCATCTTTGATTCAACGAGCTAGTCAAGTAGAGGCATACTAGTGACACTCTGTTTGTCTATGTATTCACACATATATCAAGTTTCCGGTTAATACAATTCTAGCATGAATTATAAACATTTATCATGAAATAAGGAAATAAATAATAACTTTATTATTGCCTCTAGGGCATATTTCCTTAAGTCTCCCACTTGCACTAGAGTCAATAATCTAGTTCACATCGCCATGTGATTTAACACCAATAGTTCACATCATCATGTGATTAACACCCATCGTTCACATCGTCATGTGACCAACACCAAAAGGGTTTACTAGAGTCAATAATCTAGTTCACATCGCTATGTGATTATCACCCAAAGAGTACTAAGGTGTGATCATGTTTTGCTTATGAGAGAAGTTTAGTCAACGGGTTCCGCCACATTCGTGACACGTATGTATTTTGCAAATTTCTATGTCAACAATGCTCTGCATGGAGCTACTCTAGCTAATTGCTCCCACTTTCAATATGTATTTAGATTGAGACTTAGAGTCATCTGGATCAGTGTCAAAACTTGCATCAACGTAACCCTTTACGACGAACCTTTTGTCACCTCCATAATCGAGAAAATAGTTTTGACCACTGTCCAGTGATCTACTCCTAGATCACTATTGTACTCCCTTGCTGAACTCAGTGTAGGTTATACAATAGATCTGGTACACAGCATGGCATACTTTATAGAACCTATGGCTGAGGCATAGGGAATGACTTTCATTCTCTTTCTATCTTACATGCGTGGTCGGGCTTTGAGTCTAACTCAATTTCACACCTTGCAACACAGCAAGAACTCTTTCTTTGATCGCTCCATTTTGAACTACTTCAAAATCTTGTCAAGGTATGTACTCATTGAAAAAACTTATCAAGCGTCTTGATCTATCTCAATAGATCTTGATGCTCAATATGTAAGCAGCTTCACCGAGGTCTTTCTTTGAAAAACTCCTTTCAAATACTCCTTTATGCTTTCTAGAAAATTCTACATTATTTCCGATCAACAATATGTCATTCACATATACTTATCGTAAATGTCTTTGTAGTGCTCCCACTCACTTTCTTTGTAAATACAGGCTTCACCGTAAGTCCAGATAAAACTATCTCGCTTTGATCAACTCATCAAAGCGTATATTCCAACTCGAGATGCTTGCACCAGTCCATAGATGGATCATTGGAGCTTGCACACTTTGTTAGCATCCTTTGGATCGATAAAACTTTCAGGTTGCATCATATACAACTCTTCTTCCGTAAATCCATTCAGAACGCAGTCTTTACATCCATTTGCCAAATTTCATAATCATAAAATGCGGCACTTGCTAACATGATTGAGACGGACTTAAGCATCGCTACGGGTGAGAAAGTCTCATCGTAGTCAACTCCTTGAACTTTGTCAAAACCCTTTTTCCGACAAGTCTAGCTTTGTAGATAGTAACACTACTATCAGCGTCCGTCTTCCTCTTGAAGATCAATTTATTTTCTATGGCTTGCCGATCATCGTGCAAGTCAACCAAAGTCCACACTTTGTTCTCATACATGGATCCCATCTCAGATTTCATGGCCTCAAGCCATTTCACGGAATCTGGGCTCATCATCGCTTCCTCATAGTTCGTAGGTTCGTCATGGTCAAGTAACATGACCTCTAGAACAGGATTACCGTACCACTCTGGTGCGGATCTCACTCTGGTTGACCTACGAGGTTCGATGGTAACTTGATCCGAAGTTACATGATCATCACCATTAGCTTCTTCACTAATTGGTGTAGGAGTCACAGAAACAGATTTCTGTGATGGACTACTTTTCAATAAGGGAGCAAGTACAGTTACCTCATCAAGTTCTACTTTCCTCCCACTCACTTCTTTCGAGAGAAACTCCTTCTCTAGAAAGGATCCATTCTTAGCAACGAATGTCTTGCCTTCGGATCTGTGATAGAAGGTGTACCCAACAGTCTTCTTTGGGTATCCTATGAAGACACATTTCTCCGATTTTGGTTTGAGCTTATCAGGATGAAAACTTTTCACATAACCATCGCAACCCCAAACTTTAAGAAATGATAACTTTGGTTTCTTGCCAAACCACAGTTCATATGGTGTCGTCTCAATGGATTTAGATGGTGCCCTATTTTGAATGCAATTGTCTCTAATGCATAATCCCAAAACGATAGTGGTAAATCGGTAAGAGACATCATAGATTGCACCATATCTAATAAAGTACGATTCTGATGTTCGGACACACCATTACGTTGTGGTGTTCCGGTGGCGTGAGTTGCGAAACTATTCCGCATTGTTTCAAAATGAAGACCAAACTCGTAACTCAAATATTCTCCTCCACGATCAGATCGTAGAAACTTTACTTTCTTGTTACGATGATTTTCCACTTCACTCTGAAATTCTTTGAACTTTTCAAATGTTTCAGACTTATGTTTCATCAAGTAGATATATCCATATCTGCTCAAATCATCTGTGAATGTCAGAAAATAACGATACCCGCCGCGAGCCTCTACACTCATCGGATGGCATACATTAGTACGTATTATTTCCAATAAGTCAGTTGCTTGCTCCATTGTTCCGGAGAACGGAATCTTAGTCATCTTACCCATAAGGTATGGTTCGCAAGCATTAAGTGATTCCAAAATCCCATCAGCATGGAGTTTCTCATGCGCTTTACATCAATATGACCTAAACGGCAGTGCCACAAATAAGTTGCACTATCATTATTAACTTTGCATCTTTTGGCTTCAATATTATGAATATGTGTATCACTAGGATCGAGATCCAACAAACCATTTTCATTGGGTGTATGACCATAGAAGGTTTTATTCATGTAAAATGTAACAAAAATTATTCTCTAACTTAAATGAATAACCGTATTCCAATAAACATGATCAAATCATATTCATGCTCAACGCAAACACCAAATAACAATTATTTAGGTTCAACACTAATCCCGAAAGTATAGGGAGTGTGCGATGATGATCATATCAATCTTGGAACTACTTCCAACACACATCGTCACCTCGTCCTTAACTAGTTTCTGTTCATTCTGCAACTCCCGTTTCAAGTTACTAATCTTTAGCAACTGAACTAGTATTTTAAATACTGAGGGGTTGCTATAAATACTAGTAAAGTACACATCAATAACATGTATATCCAATATACCTTTGTTCACTTTGCCATCCTTCTTATCCGCCAAATACTTGGGGCAGTTCCGCTTCGATGACCAGTCCTTTGCATTCAAGCACTTAGTCTCGTGCTTAGATTCAGACTTGGGCTTCTTCACTTGAGCAAAGAACTTGCTTGCCGTTCTTCTTGAAGTTCCCCTTCTTCCCTTTGCCCTTTTATTGAAACTAGTGGTCTTGTCAACCATCAACACTTGATGCTTTTCTTGATTTCTACCTTCGTCGATTTCAGCATCACGAAGAGTTTGGGAATCGTTTCGTTATCCCTCGCATATTATAGTTCATCACGAAGTTCTAGTAACTTGGTGATAGTGACTAGAGAACTCACAATCACTATCTTATCTGGAAGATTAACTCCACTTGATTCAAGTGATTGTAGTACTCGAGACATCCTGAGCACATGCTCACTAGCTGAGCTATTCTCCTCCATCTTGTAGGCAAAGTACTTGTCAAAGGTCTCATACCTTTTGACATGGGCATGAGTCTGAAATACTAATTTCAACTCTTGGAACATCTCATATGTTCCGTGGCGTTCAGAACGTCTTTGAAGCCGCGATTCTAAGCCGTAAACCATGATGCACTAAACTATCAAGTAGTCATCGTATCGAGCTTGCCAAACGTTCATAACATCTGCATCTGCTCCTGCAATCAGTTTGTCTCCTAGCGGTGCATCAAGGACATAATACTTCTGTGCAGCAATGACGATACTCCTCAGATCACGGATCCAATCCGCATCAATGCTACTAACATCTTTCAACTTAGTTTTCTCTAGGAACATATCAAAAATAAAGCGAGGGAGCTAAACGCGAGCTATTGATCTACACATAGATATGCTAATACTACCAGACTAAGTTCATGATAAATTAAAGTTCAATTAATCATATTACTTAAGAACTCCCACTTAGATAGACATCCCTCTAATCATCTAAGTGATCACGTGATCCATATCAACTAAACCATGTCCGATCATCACGTGAGATGGAGTAGTTTTCAATGGTGAACATCACTATGTTGATCATATCTTCTATACAATTCACGCTCGAACTTTCTGTCTCTAGTGTTCCGAGGCCATATCTGCATATGCTAGGCTCGTCAAGTTTAACCCAAGTATTCTGCGTGTGCAAAACTGGCTTGCACCCGTTGTATGTGAACGTAGAGCTTATCACACATGATCATCACGTGGTGTCTCAGCATGAAGAACTTTTACAATGGTGCATACTCAGGGAGAACACTTGTACCTTGAAATTTAGTGAGAGATCATCATATAATGCTACCGTCGAACTAAGCAAAATAAGACGCACAAAGGATAAACATCACATGCAATCAATATAAGTGATATGATATGGCCATCATCATCTTGTGCCTTTGTTCTCCATATCCAAAGCACCATCATGATCACCATCGTCACCAGCGCGACACCTTGATCTCCATCATAACATCGTTGTCGTCTCGCCAACTATTGCTTCTACGACTATCGCTACCGTTTAGTGATAAAGTAAAGCAATTAAGGTATGATTGCATTGCATACAATAAAGCGACAACCATATGGCTCCCGCAAGTTGCCGATAACTACATTACAAAACATGATCATCTCATACAATAAAATATAGCATCATGTCTAGACCATATCACATCACAACATGCCCTGCAAAAACAAGTTAGACGTCCTCTACTTTGTTGTTGCAAGTTTTACGTGGCTGCTACGGGCTGAGCAAGAACCGTTCTTACCTACGCAACAAAACCACAACGATAGTTTGTCAAGTTAGTGCTGTTTTAACCTTCTCAAGGACCGGCGTAGCTACACTCATTTCAACTAAAGTTGGAGAAACCGACACCCGCCACCAATTGCCTCCAAAGCACGCCGGTAGAAACCGGGCCTCGCGTAAGCGTCACGCGTAATGTCGGTCCGGGCCGATTCATCCAACAATACCGCCAACCAAAGTATGACATCTTTGGTAAGCAAGATGACTTGTATCGCCCACAACTCACTTGTGTTCTACTCGTGCATATAACATCTACGCATAAAACCAGCTCGGATGCCACCGCTGGGGAACGTAGTAATTTCAAAAAATCCTACGCATTAATGCAGGATCATGGTGATGCATAGGAACGAGAGGGAGAGTGTTGTCCACGCACCGTGAGACCGGAAGCGAAAGCGTTAGCACGACGCGGTTGATGTAGTCAGACGCCTTCATGATCCGACCAATCCAAGTACCGAACGACGGCACCTCCGAGTTCAAGACATCGCTCAGCTCGTTGACGTCCCGTGAACTCTGATCCAGCAGAGCTTCACGAGATAGTTCCGTCAGCACGACGGCGTGATGATGGTGATGATGTTGCTACCGACGCAGGGCTTCGCCTAAGCACTGCTACGATATGACCGAGGTGGAATATGATGGAGGAGGGCACCGCACACGGCTGGAATAGATCAACAGATCAACTTGTGTCTCCAAGGGGTGCCCCCTCCCCGTATATAAAGAAGTGGAGGAGGGGGAGCGCTGGCCCTCTCTATGGCGCGCCCTAGGGGAGTCCTACTCCCACCGGGAGTAGGATTCCTCCTTTCCTAGTAGAACTAGGAGCCCTTCCAAGTAGTAATTAAGAGTAGGAGAGAAGGAAAGGGAATAGAGAAGAGACGGAAGGAGGGGGCGCCGCCCCTCCCCTTAGTCCAATTCGGACTAAGCCTTGGGGGGCGACCTCCCCTCTCTCTCTTTCCCCTAAAGCCCAATAAGGCCCATATACGCCTGGCGAATTCCTCAGACTCTCCCAGACTCAAAAATACTCAATCACTCGGAACTTTCCAAGTCCGAATATAGTTGTCCAATGTATCGATCTTTACGTCTCGACCATTTCGAGACTCCTCGTTATATCCCCGATCTCATCCGGGACTCCGAACTACCTTTGGTACATCAAAACACGTAAACTCATAATACCGATCACATCGAACGTTAAGCGTGCGGACCCTCACGGTTCGAGAACTATGTAGACATGACCGAGACACGCTTCCGGTCAATAAACAATAGCGGAACCTGGATGCTCATATTGGCTCCCACATATTATACGAAGATCTTTATCTATTAAATTGCATAACAACATACGTTGTTCCCTTTGTCATCGGTATGTTACTTTCCGAGATTCGATCGCCGTATCTCAATACCTAGTTCAATCCGTTACCAACAAGTCTCTTTACTCGCTTCAGAATGCATCATCCCGCAACTAACTCATTAGTCACATTGCTTGCAAGGCTTATAGTGATGTGCATTACCGAGAGGGCTCAGAGATACCTCTCCGACAATCGGAGTGACAAATCCTAGTCTCGATCTATGACAACTCAACAAGTACCATCGGAGACACCTGTAGAGCACCTTTATAATCACCCAGTTACGTTGTGACTTTTGGTAGCACACAAAGTGTTCCTCCGGTATTCGGGAGTTGCATAATCTCATAGTCATAGGAACATGTATAAGTCATGAAGAAAGCAATAGCGATCAAACGCTAAGCTAACAGAATGGGTCAAGTCAATCACATCATTCTCTAATGATGTGATCCCGTTAATCAAATGACAACTCATGTCTATGGCTAGGAAACTTAACCATCTTTGATTCAACGAGCTAGTCAAGTAGAGGCATACTAGTGACACTGTTTGTCTATGTATTCACACATGTATCAAGTTTCCGGTTAATACAATTCTAGCATGAATAATAAACATTTATCATGAAATAAGGAAATAAATAATAACTTTATTATTGCCTCTAGGGCATATTTCCTTCACTGTTGACCGCGCGGTCTACCCCTTTGACTTCACCACACCGACAGTGCCCTGGTGGGCATACTTCTAAGAACAACAACCAGTTGATTCCTTTTTTTGGAGACATCTATGAACCTAAGATGATGATCAACATACATCATATAGGGACGGGATACATAGCTTAGTGCAAGGAAATGTCTGCTTAATTTGCTCAGTGTTTTTTAGAAGTATCCTTAGCATTTTCTCTGTTTTTAGTGACAATGCATAATGTGACAATGGTACCTTCTGTGACACTCTACTGTTTCTGTCAATTTGTTTCATCAAGTGTGAAAAGTGGAACAGGCATGGCTGTTACTGCACTTCCTTACTTGGCATATGCATATTCTGGCATCTTAAGGAATTGTGTGTTAACAACTTTAACTTTAGAATAGCCAGCACGCTTCCTACTACGAGCTAAACAGTAGAGTATCTAGCACAAAACATGAAGTTCATGGAGTTCTTTGGAGTGCATGATATATCCTACACTGTTCTGGGAATGAGGTCTTGGAGTGCATGTTATATCCTGATGATGTGCTACACCAACTATTACAAGGTACTGAATTAATTGCAGTAGAGTAACTTCCTGATGTCAATGGTTGCAGATCACAGGACTGGGAATATACTTGCATCGGGAGGAGCATTATCTTCTTCGTGTGGATCATTGTCTTCTCCAGGTGGAGTGCAGTTCAAGTCCGCAAGCATCATAGATGTTGCTGCTACTCAGCGACAAGGATGCGCTTGAGCGCGCCAACATTGTCGTCGACGCCGAAGTGGAGCCGACAACCCCCAGATCCCAAGCCCTCAGCAGACTAGATCACTGGCCCTGGATCAGCGAGGTGACTGGATGACAAGCAGCACCTGGGCCGGCAAGTGTTGGGCGAGTAGAACCAGGGGCAGTGGCGACGCGCTGACCTTCTCCCCTCCCCGGTGATCTGCTCCTTCTGGGTGGGGGTCGCCGGCTGGTGTTCTGCTGGGGGGTGGGGGTCGCCGGCAAAGTGGCAAACAGTTTAAGTCAGGTATGCTACAGTACTCTAACTTGCCTTCTTCACATCCACATGATTCAGATTATTTTGATCTAAATTAACTTGCAAAAAATATATGTGTGATATGCATCTACTATAATTGCTTACAATCAAACTTATAGGTGATTTTTTTTTAGTTTAGAATAATTATATGCACAGCAAATCTGGATGTACTACACATTCATGATTTAGTTTAACTTCAAATAGTTATACTAACTAGTCTTGATAAAGAGATTTTTTGGAGCCAACACCAAACCTCGTGAGGTGTTTTGCCTACGGAAAGGTTGTGCTAGCTTGTAATGATTACTATTAGGATCAAAGTTGTAGGATATGTAAAACCTTCTCGATGTATCTTTTATACAACATTGTAGTTTAGTTATATATGGAGAGAATGATTAAATACTTTGTGTTTATGAGTAGAATAAGTTATTCCACGCTCTAGCCACCTAAACGAACTATTTGGCAAATATCTCGCTAGCTGGTGAGAGCCAGAGCCGTGAAAAGTCTCTTGCTATTAGGGCCACAAGCATCAAACAGGGAAATTTAGAGATATGGAAAGTGATGTGTCGCCTACCAAGGGCCAACTGCTGGCGACGTAACAATAGCATGCAAGTTGATTTTTTATAGAACATGCAAGGCGTTGGCAAGTTGGAAAATGATTCATCGCTGGCAAGCTTAACTCTCGGAACTTGTAGCATTCAACTGAATCAGAACAAAGATTTTAAAAAATACATTTCCATCGATAGTGAAAAATTATTCAATTGAGTGACAACGAAAATCATATCGGAATGTACATTTACTTGTTGATTTTGAATTAGAGGCATTTTTCTACCTTTTTTAGTTAATAAGATATGCATATACCCACCCTTAGTGTTTTCGAGACAACAAGAGGGCACATTGCTTTCGGTGCTACCATCTCTCTCAAGCCTCGAATAAGTTTTGCGGACATGATTATCTTCCCGCGTTGGAATATCGTGGCCTGGTAGAGCTAGCGAAGAATCTTCCATGTTGGAGTATGTCGGCAGCTGGATAGCCGCCATGCACGGAAAGTCTCTTTTACCTTTCCACTTGCTCAAGTGACACTGTATGTCGCCTACCACTTGCTACATCAATGGGCCAACTGCTAGCGACCTAATAGTAGCAAGTTGATTTACAGTGTTTTGCTATAGTTCCTTGACTTTGTTTCTTCATTTTAGACTAGCTGACTACTCTCGCTTACCTGACTTCCCTTCTCCAAGTTAGAGGATCCAGTTCCAGTGTTGAGACCCCGACAATTGGAGGCACGCGGGGAGGAAGGACGCCATCGATGTGGAGTAATTTGCACTTCGAATCTTTCTATCGGGGGGTATATTGGTCCTTTACCGATGTTTTGGAGACTGTCGGAAATTGGTTCCGCGATCTACAAAAGTGAACGGAAGGAGTAGTTGTTTCTCTAATCCGTACCAACGCACAGGTTTCTAACTAGTACTTCCTTCGCAATAATATGGAATAGAGGGAGTATGCGATAAACTAACAAAGATGATTACTTACCCGGTTTAAATGATTTATAAGAGCTCATTTGGCACTTGTCATTCCATTTTTTTGGCAGAAATGAAATAAAGCAGAGCTAGACACTACCTAACAAGTCCTACAATATTCAGAGCGGTCAGTTTTCCTTGGGCCACGCGGGCCGGGTGTGGTGCTCCCTGCTCTGTGTATAAATAGAGATCAACATCCAAGGCCTCCTCCCACACACACACGCACGCTACAGAGCAGAGGAGAGTCTTGCTCTAGTATCTGCCCTCTCCTGTAGTGTAGAGCATCCCTCATCACGTGAAGTTCACGGACAAACATGTCTCCGGTGAAGGTGTTCGGGCACCCGATGTTGACAAACGTCGCACGGGTGCTGCTCTTCCTGGAGGAGGTCGGCGTCGAGTACGAGCTCGTGCCCGTCGACTTCGTCGCCGGCGAGCACAAGAGGCCCCAACACGTCCAGCTAAACGTAAGCAGACCACAATTCGTCCGTCACCGTATCAGGTTCAGGTGATGATTTCTGACAGAGATGCTACTTGCAGCCGTTTGCGAAGATGCCTGGGTTCCAAGATGGCGATCTCGTCCTGTTCGGTGAGCCTTCTAACACATCAGTACACACGAATCGTTCCTGTCTTGGAGTATCATGTTAAAAATCCATTGCATTGGTTTCTCTAATCTAACAAATCGATGAGTGAGTGCAGAGTCGCGCGCCATCGCCAAGTACATCCTCCGCAAGTACGGGGGGACAGCCGGCCTCGACCTCCTCGGAGAAAACAGCGGAATTGAAGAATTAGCAATGGTGGACATGTGGACGGAGGTGGAGGCCCAGCAGTACTACCCGGCCATCTCGCCCGTGGTGTTCGAGTGCATCATCATTCCCTTCATCATCCCTGGCGCTGGCGCGGCGCCGAACCAGACCGTCGTGGACGAGAGCCTGGAGCGGCTGAGGGGTGTGCTGGGGATCTACGAGGCCCGGCTGGAGAAGATCAGGTACTTGGCCGGGGACTCCATCAGCTTCGCCGATCTGAACCACATCCCGTTCACCTTCTACTTCATGACCACCCCGTACGCCAAGGTGTTTGATGAGTACCCCAAGGTGAAGGCCTGGTGGGAGATGCTCATGGCCAGGCCCGCGGTGCAGAGGGTCTGCAAGCATATGCCTACCGAGTTTAAGCGAGGTGCGCAGTACTAGATGTTTATGCACTCCGCGCGGGTGTGTGCCGTGCCGTGCCGCGCCGGTGATGATTCCATTCAAGAGAAGAGACCTCCCTCCCGTGGGTGGGTGATCGATCATCTGCCGGTCTAGTTCGATCGAGTATACGCTTTCAGTTTCAGCAGCACGCGAGGAGTCCGCTTGCGCTTCTGTTGGTGCGCTGGATTCCTTGCTTTAATTTGTGTACTAGTAGTAAATAAACAACGGACTGGTCAATGCTGCTAATCCGTACGTCCTATATAGTACACCACTAGAGATCAGAATGGATCCAAGGCAAATATATATACTATATATATACATCTTGGATACGTGTGCATGCATGGCTCTCTCTGGCCGTCAAATCGTACCACCTTTCAATCTGCGCATCCATCAATCTTGGCGTCTCTCCAGATTTCGTTTTCCAAACCGCCGACTTTTTTATTTATTACAAGTCGTGATTGCCTGCCGTTTAATTTCGCTCCGGAAATAGAATTAAAGGACGTGTTTCGGGTCGTACCAATCAACAAAGGACCGAGCGGCCTCCAACACCTAAGTAGTGGATACTACCAGGAGTAGTATTTTCGTGGATTTTTATTCCAAGTAGGAGTAATGGATAAACACCAACGTACCCCTAGCGTCACATTTCGGCTCCATCGAGACCATGCATATGCATGCTGTACTATATACTCCCTCCCTTTCTAAATATAGGTTTTTCTAGAGATTTCAACAAATGACTACATACAGAGCAAAATAAATGAATCTACACTTTAAAACATGTTTATATACATCCATATATTTCGCTCCAGAAAAAGAATCAAAGGACATGTTTCGGTCCGTACCAACAAACAAAGGACCGAGCCAAGCAGGCTCACAGGCATGCTTCGACGCCTCCAACACATAAGTAGTGGATAATATTAGTATTTTCGTGGATTTTTATTCCCAAATAGTGGATAAACACCAACATACCCGTATCATGACGTTTCGGCTCCATTGATACACGTAAATGCGTCTTAAGTGTATATTTACCGCAGCCGGTAAATCTTGTGAAAGATCTTCAATGACCACCTAAAAGTAGCACAGCGCCCAAAAATCGCTAGTTTGGCGCGCGTCAGGGCTATCCGAGCGCTCGAACAGTCGCCGCATAGTCACGCGTGCGGTTAATTCGGCCCAGCGCGCTGCGTATCTTGGGTGGCGGCTACAGCACGCGGGGCAAAGGAGAAATACAAGCGAGAGACCAACCGCCAGCCCGCGCCCGTGCTGAAACCTCCGGCCGCTCCCGCTCTGCCCTGCCTTGCGCCGCCGCCTGCGAAATTCGTGCCATGGACGGACAGGCCGGCCACCCCCCACTTCTCCGTACGACCGCGACCCCGCCGCCAACGTCGCCGCTGCCTCGGCCGCAAACCCTAGCGCAGATTTCTCCGTCGACGGTGCCGCACCCACTCCGACCGCCGAGCTCGCCCGCGAACTCTTCTTGCCGCCACAGGTGACCTCCCAAGGGGTCGCCGCGCCGCCGGCCGCTGCGAACACAGGGAGCATCGCCTCCAAGCGGCCACAATCCGCCGCGGCGACTGAAAGCCGAAAGAAGAGCAAGGCGAATGCGGGTCGTGTGAAGCCTCCGGCCTCCTTCCAGCCTCCGCCGCCGCCCGAAGCGCCCCTGAGCTCGCAATTTGGTGCACCACCGGCCGCGCCCAATGTGTTTGAGGAAATTCCCACAAGGTACAAAATTTTCTTTTATTTTGTGTTGCTGTGAGATACTCTCTCCGTTTTTAAATATTTGTTTTTTTAGAGATTTTAAATGAACTACCGCATACGGATGTATATAGACATATTTTAGAGTGTACATTCACTCATTTTGCTTCGTATGTAGTCACTTGATAAAATATCTAGAAAGACAAATATTTAGGAACGGAGGGAGTAGATGGCTATATACGAATGTGCTTGATGTGTGTGTGCTATGGTGTATTGTAGTATGACCGATGATGCATATTTATCAACTATGAATGTTGGGTCAAACAATTCATATGATCATTGGTCTCAAACCAATGAAGTTAATCAAGAAGATCACGAATATGAAGTGGATGAGGACGGTGAGGGGTTGATCGATGCGCCGAAAGGAAGGTCGGCGAACTACACCATGGACGAGGACATCTTTACTATGCAATACATGGGTGGCATGAGTTTTGGATCTCTCATTGGAGTATTTGGAGGGATGGGAGCAGTGGCGGATCCAGGATTGGAGCAAGCCCCGGGCCCAAATTTTTTTTTTGTCACGAGAGAAAAACTTAACGTCCATCAATTTATAGCTACCTCCAATATGGCTCAATTGCACAACAAAATTAGAATTTAAACTCAATGCTTAAAGATACAACAAAATAGATTAAAAAAGATGACAAAAACTAAGAATAGTGCGTGCAGTAAAAAGAATACCAAATCAATGGCTTGCTTCATCAGTGTCTTTCATACACTACTACAAAAAGGGCTATAGATGGAATGGCCACTAATGGCGCACCTGCGATGTGGTGCGCCATTACTATATTCTAATGGCGCACTGCGATGTGGTGCGCCATTACTATATTCTAATGGCGCACCATGTCTCGTGCGCCATTAGTAATATATTACTAATGGCGCTTTTGGTGTGCAGTGCGCCATTAGTAGTTTTAAAAAAAACATAAAAAAAAAATTGTTACTAATGGCGCACCGTTGCATAGTGCGCCATTACTAATTGACATAGTAATGGCGCACCACATCCGTCGTGCGCCATTAGTAGTTTTGAAAAAAAAAGTAAAAAAAAAATTTGTTACTAATGGCGAACTTTCCACTGGTGCGCCATTACTAAGTTTTTTTCAAAAAAAAATATCAATTTTTTTATTTTTTTTTCAAAACTAGTAATGGCGCACCACCCCACGGTGCGCCATTACTAACTTGCCCCAACACCGAATGCACCCCTACCCCCTGGATCGGCTTTTCAGTTTTAAAAAAAATAAAAGAAAATGATGGAAATGTCAAAAAAATAAAAGAAAATATGTTTCCCATGTGATATGTGCTCTAGTTTTTGGGAAAATTTACAAATATGAATTTTGACTTTATTTGCAAAATCTCTCTGGAAATTTGTAAAATGGGCATAACTTTTGCATACGAACTCGGATGAAATATGAAAAATCATCTACTCGAAAAGTTACATCAAACCGTTAAACATTTTCAAAATCCCCAAAAACCTAACAGAAAAAAAGTTACGGGGCTTTCAAGATCTAGCGGCAAAAAAATTCAAAAAAATTCAAACTTACTAGTGGCGCAGCGTGGATGTGGTGCGCCACTAGTAACAGAAATAAAATTAGTTTTGAATTTTTTTTTTTTGAATTTTCTTTCAAAAAATGATACGTAATATGACCGGGAAGTTTGAAATGTTTTTCAAAATTTCATCATAGTCATGAACATGAACAAAGTCCTAGACATCAACAAGGTATAACTTGATTGATATGCTAGATATATCAACAAGTGCACGTGAAATTGGTATTCTTTGGGGTTGGATAGAACTACGAAGTTAAGCGTGCTTGGGATGGAGTAGTGTGAGGATGGGTGACCTTTTGGGAAGTTTGACCACGGAGAGCGATTTGACCTGAGATTAAGCATATTGACCCGAGATTAAGCCATAGTGAACTGAGATTAAGAAAAATTTAAAAAAAAATTCTGAAAAAAAATTGAAAAAAAAATGTTACTAATGGCGCACTTCTATGTGGTGCGCCATTAGTATACCAGATACTAATGGCGCACCATTCGTAAAAAATACTAGTGGCGTGCTAGTAATGGCGCACTAGGCAAAACCGGTGCGCCATTAGTAGGCCTTTTTCTAGTAGTGATATCTTGATCAACGGTGGAAGAAGAGCCAACACCTTAGAGAAATGAAAAGCAAAATTTCATAAAAGAAGACGTAAACATCAAGTGAAACAATTAACATTGTACAGAGTTGAAAACTTACTACTATGACGAGGTGAAATTCCTTTGCGAGATCTATAGGATTGAAAGCGATATATAATAGCATCATCATCAACCTTTGCAAATATTTCTCGCTCAATATTGCACACCATGGAATAGTTCAACCAATCATCACCCATCTTATTCCTCAACCAATCATAGCAACAGCAATATTCACATTCAAATAAGCAGCACCAATCCGATTGGTTCATTCAGGGTTACAACGCCATGTACTACAGAATTAACAATAGCTTCTGCAAGCGTAGAACATCTCTACGGAATGCAATGTTTGACATCTCTACGGAACATTCAAATAAGAAATAAGCAGCAGCAATTCAAGTGAAATTGAATGTTGAATCTTCAAAAAAATTATCAACAGCAGCATTACCAAATACCAATCACAGGCGTCGATCCTCAGTCCTCATGATCCTCTTTGGCGTGGGCGAGCAGAGCAGGAGCAAGGAGGCGGAGCAAGCAGGCAGGAGAGCTAGCCGGCACGCCGACGTGAGCAAAGCCAAAGTGACCCGGCAGTATGGCGGCCGAGGCGCTGAGCAGCTGAAGAAAGGCGGCAGGCCGCAATGGAGGGCCGTGAGCTGACGCGAAGGGAGCAAAGGCGCCAGGAGGGCGGGACCGGAGGGAGTCACGGAGCCGATCCTGCCGGGAGCGAGGTGGGAGGAGTCACCGGCTGGCATTGGCGATCGCTCGGCGACGCCTGGAACTCGACGAGCACTTCGTGGCTAGGTCTACGAGACCGCGAGTCAGGGCGAGGGGTTCTACCGTACTAGGCCAGGTATAGTTGGGCTAAGCCCCGGGCCCATTCAAAAACATGCCTAGGTAATAACTAAAAAAAACGGCCACGCCCCGGGCCTGGGCCCTGGGGGCCTGGGGCCCAGATCCGCCCCTGGATGGGAGGCATGAGTGCACCTCCAGGCGTCATTGGAGACATGAGTGGCATGGGAGCATATGGAGGCATGGGTGGGATAGACGGCATGAGTGCGCGTCCGGGTGGCATTGGAGGCATGGGAGCACCTATGGGTGGGGGCATGCCTTCCGTTGTGCCGATGCCTTCCGTGGATGGTGGCACTAGTGCAAACACCGTCCGAGTTTTAAATGAAGAGGAAGAGCATGATGGTGATGAGGAGGAGGAAGAAGATGAGGAGGCATGAATGTTGATGTTTATTTATTTGTGTGAACCTATATTTGTGTGAACTTGCTTGTGGTCTCGTACTTTGAACTATGTCCTTCATTTGAACTATGATATGTTGGTGGTATGAATCATGATTTTTGCTATTTTTAGATCATTTTATTTGGTTCTGTCAAATTGATATGTGTTGTTTCACATTTTGCCAAGCATCGGATGGTCGTGCGCGCTGCACTATCGAGCGCCTATTGAAGCGCTACCAGTGATGCACTTATTTTCTACGCGTCTGGAGGGATGGGAGGAGTACGTCTGATCCAGACGGCCCGGAACCTACTCGTTGATGTTGAGGTTGCGGATGTCGGCGGCGTCGGGCGTCGGCCGGGACGTGATGGAAGACATGTTGCAGGAGGGTGGTGCGGTTAGGGTTAGGTTTGGGCAGCGGCGGCGGCGGCTTTGGTGGTGGATTGCATCAACAGTAGGTGGCGGCGGCGTAGGAGAAGCGGCGGCACGGGAGAGGCAGCGGCGAAGGGGTAGTAACGGGCGGCGGAGGTGAGAAGCGGCGCTGACGGGAAAAGCGGCGGCGGCGCGAAAAGCAAGGCGCGCGGCGGAGGGAAGCGGAAGCTAGGGTTAGAACCGAGGCGATACCATGTATGATGATGGAATTGCAAGATGTATTGATCAGGTGCAATTGCACGTATATATGATATACAACGGTGGACCACGACCTCAACTATATAAGGAAATTAGAAGGTGGGCCAATACACAATATGCACAAACACAAACACATATACTCAACAGGTTCTCCGGTCTGTCTTGCCAGTGGCACCGTTTCTGATTACGAGACAAGGAAAGGAATTGATTTTAATCCCATTTGTCTCTCATCATAAACAGCTTGAAGGTCAAAAATTGTAGTTCTCTTGACGTGTGAGTTGATAATTTCCTACAAGAACTTCTGCAGACCATAGATCAAGTTCTGCAGAAATATGTGGTGACGTTTTTAGTGACCAACACAGTGTCTTAAGAATACTTCAGAAAATGCAGTATAACTATCAGGTACCTTCAAGCGTACCACTTTTTCGTATTGCCAGAATGAGTCCTGGCATCAGGCATCGAACATCTGTAACATCATGCTTCAAGGTGTAAATCTGAAGAAAAAAAATTGGTTGTGTGATCGGTTCATCCAAAGTTCAGTCAAGCATATATTGCTAGACCTTTAGTACCTCTCCAGGGCCTGACAAAATGACCAACGTGCTTGAGGCAAGCCCTGGAAGAACCATGCTGTGCACACGCACTCCGTCTTCTCCGAGCACCTGGCCTCTTGCCTTTTTCAACACTAGCCAGTCAGTTTGTGGAACATATCATTTACTGTTTTTTATTTGCTGTAGAAGATCACTTGTATGGAGTACAATTTAGAATAAAAGCGAGGATATCTTCGAAAACAGTGCTTCTGCCTTTGTTACTAAGAAATCACTCTGAAAGGAAAATTGCTGAATTGTTTTTGTCACACTTACTGGATTATCAGTGTCCATATCTTCCCTGTTGTATATCTGACCAAGATCAGATATGTTATTTGCAATCTGTACTGCGTCTTGCGATGGCAGGCCCTGTTCAATGTCAAAGATCAGTCTAGCAATCTGCACCACTGACGATTTCTCGGCAATAGTATTTCTGTTTTTTATGAGCAATGTAGACGTTTTCCATTGGCATGTTTCTTCCATGTCGTGATGATAAAATGTTAGCTGTACCGTACTGTTCTGTGATGCTGGTAATTCGAAGGCATGCATATCATGCTGAATGCAGTGCAGAGGTTTCATTTGTTGGGATGCTCCTTACCGATGGGTTAGGCCTTGATTCCACAATCTCCACGTTACTGTAGTGAAATGAGGCCTGGATTGCAGCTTGCTGAAGGAATACCGATCCGATCCAATTGACAGTGTCGGTGCTACCAAGCAACCCTGATCATGAACTCGGCGTAAGATGGCATGGTTTAATAATCTGAGCACGGTGAATTTTAGAAATAATCAGTCTTACCATGCTTGCCTTCTCTCAGAATGCTGACAGCTCGGTTACTGTATCCATCTCGATTTTGGGAACGTATACGATACTGGAGTACGATACTGCTTAAGCCAAACGCTGCTGCCTGCGCATAAACCATTTTTGCATTCACGATGTTAAAGGAATTAGGTTCAGATCATTTAAATAAATATCTTATTCTGCATCTTGATAGGATAATTCAGCAACGGAAGAGCTCTGAACGGCATTATGTTTCTCTCTGTCATTGTTGAAATGCCTTTTTGAGGTATTAGTTTTGGTTCTCTGCCGCTCTTTGAACCTGCATTTGCAAATCTGGATGCTCATGGATGGATAACGTACCTGCCTGCTTGACATTGTCATAGACAAGAGATGGTTCACTGAAATCAACAACCACGCCAGTTCCTCTTGACTGAAAAGAGCAGAATTTTCAGTCAGCATAAGGCGTACCAACGACAATAAAATCTAGATTTCACAAACGGAGATGCCAATTAATACCTGTGCTATGGAGCCGAGAACCATGGTGAGATCATTGAGCACCGGAATCTCCAGGGGTTCTTCCATTCCATGCCACTTAACTGAAGAAACAACACCAGCGCTCCGCTTACAGACCAAGAAAAGAGACAGACAGAGCACAAGGGTCGAGTGGTGAGTGAGCAAGCAAGCACCTCTCCCGCATCCTGCCCTATGCACGCACTGGGTATCAACGGCACCCGCGAGCTCCATCCCCCTCGCCCTGCTCACCGCCGCCCTCCCGATCTCCTTGGTGGCGCCGACGATGACCACCTTAATGAACTCTCAACGTCGCCACGGAACAGAGCGTCAGAGCCAGAGCACAAGCACTATACTACTACGATTCCCCTCTGTAGTAGTAGTATACTAGCTATGCCCGTGCGGCGGCACGCCGCACCTCATCGATACTTTGTGTTGAGATTTCATAAGTGGTAAAGTGGAGAATCATGTGTTGTTAATTTTTTGATTGTTTGATTGAATGCTAGATTGGCCATCATTTCTTTGCTCGGGCGTTCAAGAATCGCTGGTGTATAACTGGAATGATCGATTCTATGAGACCATAGCTTTGTTTTTTTTCCTTTAAGTCTGATGTGTTAGTATTTCTTTTCTTTATTATTTTTATTACACACGGGTGGTTGCATATGTAAATGATGGAAAACTTGGATGGATATCTTATAGTGGAGTTAAGCTAGGATGAGCGATAAGACATCCTGAAAAGCAAGATTTTTTACATAAAAACAATAGATATATTCCAAGGAAGTAACTAAATTTCAATACCAAGCGCCAAAATTGTTGATTCGGTGATCCTTGCTGATTCAGATTAATTTGTATGGCCACTTGTGAGATTAGGGCCAGCGGAGAAGTTGTTTTTTTAAAGAAAATATGATTAGTTAGTTCATCAGAAGTTAAGATTGAAGCCGTAATCAAATTAAAGAAGTGCCATTGGACTGCGACACTAACTCACGACATGTCGATATTACTACTTATGTTTGTGTAAAATGGATGAAGGGAAAAATCTTTAGAATCATGTGCATAAAAAAATGTGCAAACTAATCAAGCAAAAAACGAAGCTTGTAAAATCTCTGTGCTGCCACATGAAAGTTTCATGCATGTAGTCACATCGTTTATTAATCCCATGCATACAGTTGCACGTACGTCGAGGTCTGGGACCAACCAATGATCTGCCTATCCGCATTCAGTACGTAGTTTTTAAGAGGGCTAAATTTCAAAAGTAAATGTGATTTAGGTGGGTTTTTTCATGAGAATACTTAACTCTTTCCTCAGTAAATGATGATGACAAATGTGAGCGGGTTAATTTGCACACCTACAGGTGGAGGTCAATGGTTGATCTCATTTTTTAAAAGGTTAGGTGCGAGTTCTTATCTAGTTGCAGGCAATGCTCTTGAGGTTGCGGTGGTTGTCTTGGTCGGGTATATTGTGTTGACGATGGTCTTGGGCCTCGGCACCCTTGTATCTGGCTCGGACGACGTCCCTTAAGTGCTATTCCGGTGTGTGTGATTTTTGTCGGTTTCTCTTAATTAACCGATTCCATGTATGGTTCTGTACATGCTTGAAATATACAGTCTAGATTCTCATTTTGATAGCCAAGGGCCAAAACTTAATCCTTCGTCTTGTTATTTACTGAAACATCTTTTTATCTTACCTTTCCCTGACCTTGGATTTCCCTTCCTGGGCAGAAGTTTGCCTTCGTTTGTTGCTTCCTCAGCAGGATATTTTGTAAGAAATCATGTGAACTTTTATCTCTAAGAAAAAATGTATTATATTTCTAGGTGCCCACTTATGTGAATAGATCTTTTATTGATATATAGGAGTGCCAACGTTGAAAGCTTTGGAATCATCGCCTTGTCGATGGTAGCAGTTCTGTGTTGCAGCAAACCCATATAATTAAGCTGTTGATTTTATCCACCAGCGCGCCAAGAAAAAACAACGTGCAACCGCACTGCTGATACTCGTCACGTGATGAACTCCACATTCGGAGGCGCCGCGGAGAAGAGGAAGGCCGTGCACACTGGGTCGGCGAGCCAGCCGTGCCAGTGCCAGTGCCAGGCCGTCGACACACACCTCGACGCCGGAGTACGCGCGCGTGCTTAAGGCATGGTCGGCCTCCCCACGGACGGAAGTAAAAAAACCGAGCACTCACCAGCAAGTCGTGGATTTCAGCGGTCTCTGAAAATCTGCACTATCTGCAAAGCATGATAACAGACGACAGTTTCAGAATGTGTAGATGTTCACGCTAACGTTTCGTTGCCTTATACTTAGCCTGTAACACTGGTATTTTCTTAGAGATTTGGTATCTTTATGTCACAAACCCCGTGAGCTCAGTGGGTCACCATCACGACGCTAGCCGATTCAGACCGACGTTGACATGGTATCTGTGGCCATAATTTTGATCCATTGCTGAAAGTGTGTGATATGGATGTAAGCTAGTTCTGATGATAGGTCGTCCTTCGAGCAATTGGTGTAGACCATTTGGACATACATCCAATTCCTGAACCAATTGGTGCAGACTCGGCGGCTTTGAGCATCAGATATCTTATCTTGAGGAATATCTGTGGAAGTGCAGTTTTGTTTAGATTTCTTTGGAGAATTTACAACATTAGGATTATAAGAACAAAGCTTGTCCCCAGCTATGTAAGGCCCACTTTAATGTGGCAATCTTCTGCTTGCCACATCGCTATCACCATCACTATTTAGATGTTTAAACTCAAAACCAAGGATGAATGTGGAAGAATATTTTTTTTTCTTAAGGTATTTCATCTTAACTTTTTGTTCCTGATTATCAAGTTGATGGAGACGAATATTATATTGCAAATAAAATAGGCGGCAAAGCGAGATCCAGCGCCGACGTAACTGAAACAAAGGATGAAATTGACTGATGGTAGAGATGTACACAAAAACAAACCAGAAGGCCCAGGAATAATTACCAGAAAGCTTGACAACAAATTCATAAGCAGGAGCCATTTTGATTAATCCTTGTGTATAGGTGTATGATTAAATCTATTATTTTGTGATTATATTATTTTTGTACAAGTATAACAATGTATTTGATACTCCTAAATACAATTCAGTTTTGAAAAAAAGGAACTTCGCCAAGGTCCCAAAATAATTTAAATTGGCAAATGATTATGCACATGTTGCACAATCGTTTGGCAAACATCAGTTTCGGTCATTGCTCCATTTTTTATAATATTATTTCAGGTACGAAAGAGTTAGTATGATACTATTTCTTTTTCATGTAAAACCAAAAAATGTTGCAAACAGAATGGTCCGCTCTGCCGCGGCCGCCAATTTCTGCGGCCAAAAAAAGTAAAAATGCAGCAAAAGAAAACTAAACAGGGGCAAGAGGGACGCTGGACGTACGGGTGAACGACCTCGCCAGGGCCATAGATGGGATCCAGCAGACGGCGGCGCGTGCGTGCGTCTTATTCCTCTCGCCGGAGTGACGACCCACCACGCCGGCAGGGCCAGAATAGCGCCGACGGGCGTTGAGGCCACCGGTTGGAGCTTGGTTAGGCCGATGTTGCAGAACGGGACCTCAAAGCCGCCGAGCTAACAAATCACGCATAAGCCGGTTTTTATAACCAGGATTGTGGATCAATCAATCTTGCTCCTGAACAGCTAGCTTTGTAAGATACACGCCGTCGAAGGTCAAGTCACATGCCGCCGCACCTGCCTCGCAACGCTCACTGCCACCGACGTCCCAGCTG
Organism: Aegilops bicornis; assembly: GCA_021605145.1. Lineage (NCBI taxonomy): Eukaryota > Viridiplantae > Streptophyta > Magnoliopsida > Poales > Poaceae > Aegilops > Aegilops bicornis. Next base: position 160,061,019 of record CM038671.1, on the reverse strand, counting down.
ACACGAGGCTGGCATGCCTTGCAGCTCCTCAACCTCTCTGGCAAGCTCGGGCAAGTCCGGGTCGTGGTCACCCTCGGCATCGTGCGCGCGCTCCTGGCGCCCTCCCTACTGCAGCGGACGGAGACGGTAGCGAAGGCAGCGCTGGGCGTCCTGGCCGACGTGGCGGCGGCGAGCGTGGCGGGAAGGTGGGAGATAGCAGAGGATGAGGAAGAGCCCAGGGCGCTGGTGGAGGCCATGGCATGGCACGAGAGCGCGGGGTACCAGGAGCACGCGACGTACCTGGTCATGGCGCTCGTGCACGGAGGCGGCGGCCGCGCGCTGCAGTGGAGGATGCGCCAGCTCGGTGCCGTGCAGGCGCTCCTCGAGGTCTCTTGCTGCTCGGCAGCCCCCTCGTGCACAGCAGGGCGGCCAAGATCCTGCAATGGTTCAAGGACGACGGGGAAGGACAGGATCAAGGCGCACTCCTGCCCTAGCATGAAAGCCGCGCCATCGACGGCATGCCATAGCAACGACGGCGACGGGACGAAGGCTTGCCGGAGCGCCCGTGGACAAGACAGTGAAGCAGAGCATGAACATGAACATGAGGTGCATCATGCGATGAGCTACGTCGTCTCCGTGGACATGACCAAAACTAAGCAGCTCCTGGGACGCCATGGATGCAGCGAGGCCGTGAGTTCCACACATATGCTGATGGTTGTGGCCATATAATGGAAGCAGCGAGAGGAAACACGTATATATAGGATTCCTGAATGCCCCATATCACGGACTAAAAGGCGGCGATAAACAACCGGAAACATCAACAGAGGCAGCATCCAGAAAATACGTAAAGCGGCACCGCTCAGTAGATTTTACACATTGCATGCATCCAGAAAATATGTAAAGCGGCACCGCTCAGTAGATTTCACACATTGCATACGTGCCAATCTCTCAAACGAAGTCTAGCCAACCCACAACGTGCCTACCTCTTAGCACGCCAACACAAACGAAAAGAAAACGGCCACTACCTTTGACCAGACCACATGCAGATCAATTTATTTAACCAGGCCACATGCACATAAGACAATGCCATGCATGCAAGGATCGGTTCAAACAGAAACCGTCAAAATCGAAGGACGTAGTCAAATTAGAGTTTCCATGCAGCGCACATGGGACAGATGGAATGTCTCCAAATCAGGGCCTAAATCGCTGCGTCCACCCGAGCCGTACCCCGCCATTTACCCCAGTAATTATCGTGTCGTCACCTGATTGGCCAGCTTTTCCCTGATAGAAAAAAGTCAAAAATATCAGGTAAAAGAAACCTAGTCAGGTTTAGTATATGTATAATGGTTACCATGATTGTGCTTTCTGCGGCGGGCGGCGGAGCGGAGAGGCGTTCTCCGGGCAGCGTTGTGGCGTGGTGGTGGACGGAGTAGCGGCATGGCGAGCCAAGTCTGTTTGCGGTGGTCGTGTCTGTTTGCGCATGGACGGGTCCACGTTTACGGTCACATCCGCGGGTGCGCGGGTCACGTTTGACCGGTCGAGGACGTGCGTGTGGATGGGCGTTGGCGGCCGCATTAGGGCATGTACAATGGAGGCAACATCAACGTGCTGCCCCAGCTGTCACGTAGACTAATTATGGCTGAAACCACCGAATAAACTGATCCACGCCCGGTAGCGAGGTTGCGATGTAGTATTTTACGGCGTAAATGACATATTTGACCTGAGGCGTAAATCAAATCACAAATCGGACACGGTCACGAAAAAATTTCACTCCGTGACCCTTTAGGTGTGGCGCCCGGGGCAATGGGCGCCGCACCCTCTTGTCTTGGCGCCCTTCCCTTAGGCGTCAGACATCACGCCAGCGTGGCATCCTCGGTCGATTGCCCCACGCATACAACTGCGCGCCCTAAGACTTAGGCGCCACACACACTGTAATGTGCAGCGCCTAGCTCTGGGGCGTTACTGGTCAGGTACCACTTGGGCTGGCCCCACCCTCTCCCTCCCACCCCACACACCACCACCCCACCCACACCCATAGACTTGCGGCCCTCATCTCTTCCCTCCCCTCTCAAATCCTTCTCAAATCTTGCAAATCCGGAGTATTTGACCATGGATTTGAAGCCAACCCCTCCTTAAGGTAATCTCCTCTGATCCTCGTTTTCATCCATAGGAATTGTCACATTTGCTCAAATCTTGCTAGTTTGGGGAAACCCTAGTTTTTGCTTGGATTTGCAAATTTGTGTTGAATGATGTTATGTTTCTTTGCTAATTTGGGTTGGTTAGGCTTCCATAGTATGCTAGGGTTAGGGTTATGTGTGTTTGATGTTGGTGTTAGGGTTATGCTATAGTTAGGGTTGTGGTAATTGTTATGTGGGGGTTAGGGTTATTAATTCATATATATGTTAGGGCATATGTGTGCAAATATTTTCTTAAGTATTTACTTGATATATGTGTTTTTGATTATTGTAGGGATGGGGAGAACATGTGTTTATGTTCATCATGTGGATAAAGAGGCCTTTTGAAAGGCAATGTTGAGACGGACCCGGATGAGCTTGACATGGTGTTTGAGAGTAGTCCTAGCTATGCGAGAGCTTTTGGAACAAGTGAGGAAAGATTTGAATTGGATGGACCCAAGTGACGTTGTTGAGTTCGAGGGAAGGCATAATGTTGGTTTTGGAATGCACATCCGTTGGAAGACAATGCGTGTGAACTCCGAGCAACGTTGGGCTGCATACAAGGAGGCAGTTGCGAATCTCTAGACAAGGCTCTTGAGTTATTTGCCTCCAAGAAGGTTGAGTCTACTTTGAATGTAGACTTGAACCGGAACCCCTGCCCGTTGGTTGCTAGCACTCCCCCACCCATGAACCAAGATCAAATGAGTGAACCTCAATTCACGCAACAAGATTGGCCAACATTGAGCCCGACTCCAAACAACCAAAATGAAGGTTTTGAAGAGGAGAATGATGAGTATGAGGAGGATGACAACGAAGTTGACCTCCATGACAACAATGTGGGTGATCTCGACCAATATCATGTGCAAGAGACAATGGACCAATCCATCCCTTTTTCCCGTGCATATGCATCGGACTCGGATGACGATGGTCCCGATGAAGAAGTTGATGAGGAGGGGTTCACGCCAAAGGAGGCCGAAGCATTCAAGAAGGTATTCGGGCGGGATCACAAGACACCATTATTCAAGGATCTTAGTCTCGCGGATGAAGCCGTTGTGGATGGTGGCAAATGCATATCTCTTGGAGCTAGGCCAAGTTCTCACCGTGATTTGGAAGACGGCAAGAGCGGGATATATCCGGTTGTGAGTTTCAATCCTTCTTGGAATTGAAGATGTGGCTCGACAACTACTTTCGGTTACACATTATCGCCCACATAAAATGGCCAACTCGGGGCGTGAATGTGCGTTACTCTGGCCAAATGTGAAGTGCCAACATGTCCATGGATTGTGCGTGCAACGCCATGGAAAGGAGGTCCCACTTGGCGCATAGTGAGTTGTCTACCAACTCACATGTGCCGGCACAAGAATGCGGATGGCAAGCTTATGTACCAACAACACAGACAACTCACATCCGAGTTCATCACTTACAGGCTTTCCAACCAAATATCCACACTTCCAACAATGAGCATCAAGAGTGTCATTGACCTTGTGAAAGCCATCTTTCATTACAAGGTGAAGTACGGCAAGGCATGGAAGGCGAAGCAAGCCGCATTCAAGATGTTGTATGGCAATTGGGAGGAAGCATACAACCGACTCCCTAGGTTGTTGTTAGCTATGGCTGCCACAAACCCAGTCATGGTTCACGTGGTTGAGCCTCATGGGCACCAAACATTGATTCATAACGGGAGGACCGTCCGAGCATTTGGTCGTGCATTTTGGGCCTTTGAGCAATGCGTGAGGGCTTTTGAGCATTTTCGGCTGTCGCCGCCATTGATGGCACGTTCTTGACCGGACAATACAAGGGCACTTTATTGGTTGCAATAGCAAGTGATGTCAATAACCGGTGTTGCCTTTGGCTTTTCGCTTTGGTTGAGGTGCGAGAACAATGATAAGCTGGGAGTGGTTCTTGCGTCAATCGAGAACAAAGGTATTACCGGCTGAAAGGAAATTTGTGTCATATCGGATCGCCATCCCGGAATTCTAAATGCGGTGGTGGTTGACATTCCCGGACATACAAAGTTGCATCATCGATGGTGCATGAGGCACTTTTGTGCAAACTTCTATAGGGCATGTGATATCAAGGAGTTGGCCGATGATCTTCAGGATTGTTGTCTCGCTTTCACCAACAAGCGGTTTGCCAAAATGTTCAATGAAAAGCTCAGACAAAAGAAACTTGACCCCGGCGCTCATGAGATTCTCAATACGAACATTCCCGAAAGGAATATGTGGGCACGTGCTTTTCGATGAAGATGGCGGAGGTACGGTCAAATGACAAGCAATATGGCGAGAATGCTTCAATAAGGTGCTCAAGGGTGTACGTGCATTACCCGTGACGGTAATAGTTCAATACACATTTGACAAGATGAATGAATACTTTTAAAGCACTCAATGGAGACCGATAAGCGATTCTTTGGTGAGAACAAGGATAAGCACAAGTACAATTTCCCACCAAAGGTTGAAGAATGGTTGGAATTTCAATCACGAAAGGCGGACTCCAAGAAGCTGTACTATATGACGACAACGAGTGGAAGTATGAGGTGAAAGAGCCGGAGGAACCACAAACGATGGCCGTAACACGGGCCGGGCTTTCAAGGTCTCCCTAACACGGTGTGATTGCGGCTGCATGAGGCCGTCTTTGCTTCATCTCCCATGCTCGCACTTGTTAAATGCATCCCGGGTTAGGAATGTGGACGTCAATCACCCTCTTACCGTGAGGGAGTCCGAGTTCTCAATCATGACGGTAAAGAATACATGGACTCCACGGTTCCAGCCATGGACCAATCACAATGGCCGGAGTATCATGGAGTTCAACTATGGCCGGACCCGGAATTGAAGGTCGTTAGACGGGGAAGACGTAAGACAAAGCGTCTTAGAGGTGACATGGACGGATGGGGCCGTGGTGGCGGTGGAGAATACGGCACCGGCCAATTCCAAGAGCCTCGTGAGCAATCCCGTTGTGGGGGCTGCAGTAATGGGGGACACAACACAAGAACTTGTCCCGAACCAAGAAAGAGATCAAAGAAAAATGGTGCAAGCACAAGCCAAGCAAATGATAGCCAACCAAGTGAACCAAGGGGTAGCCAACCAAGTCAAACAAGTGGTGGAGTGCCAAACCACTCAAATCAAACAAGCCAACGAGGAACTAGGCAACAAAGAGGGAGTCAACTTGGTCTTAGAAGAGGCCGTGGTGGTGGTAGAGGCGTGGTGAAGGTCTTGGCCGTGGTGATGGTCTTGGCCGTGGTGGTGGTAGAGGTCGTGGTGATGGTGTAGGTCGTGGTGAAGGTCTTGGCCGTGGTGGTGGTAGAGGTTGTGGTGATGGTGTTGGTCGTGGTGATGGTGTTGGTCGTGGTGAAGGTCTTGGCCGTGGTGATGGTCTTGGCCGTGGTGGTGGTAGAGGTCGTGGTGATGGTCTTGGCCGTGGTGCTGGTAGAGGCCGTGGTGGTGGTGGTGGTAGAGGCCGCGGTGGTGGTGTAGGCCGTGGTGATGGTGGAGGCAGTGGTGGTGATCTTGGCCTTGGCGGCGGCCATAGTGGAGGAATGTTCTCTTGGCTCAATGGACCATTGTCGTATGTGACTTACTATGATCTTGTTCTTTTGGCTCAATGCTTGTGTTGTCATTTTGTATTGTGTGACTAACTATTATATTGCCATTTTCATAGGTATGGAAACAATGAAGTGGGTGGAGGACACGGAGGGGGAAGGTGAGATCCCTTGGTGGTGGGAGGAGGAGAAGAATAAGAAGAAGAAGAGGAAGAAGAAGAAACTACATGGACCGTGATTTGGACAAGTATATGTGCTATGTGTGTATGACTATGTGCGGGGACTAATATTTACATGTATGACTATGTGAGATCCCTATGTGTGTATGACTATGTGATTTGGACAAGTATATATGTGCTATGTGTGTATGACTATGTGATTTGGACTACTATTTCTATGTTTTGGACTACTACATGTAATTTGGATATGATTATGTGGCATCTTTATGAATCACAAAATAAAAACCAAAGAGGTATTTGAAAACAACGATTAGTGCAGCGCCCAAGGCCAAGGCGCCAGCACTGTAGTGTGGCGCCCAAGGTCTAGGAGACGCACATCTGGACATGCCACCGAGAGTAATGTAATCATTCCAAGAGGTTTTGCACCCTAAAAATTTGCTAAGTCCGTGTCGGCGCCCAAGGAGAGGCGCCACACTATCTGATCTGGCGCCTCGGCCTTAGGCGTTACACCTGGACATGCCGATCCAGAGAATGTGAAATCATTCCAAAGAGGTTTTGCACCCCAAAATTTGCTAAAGTCAGGTGTGCAGCGCCCTATCAGCGGCGCCACACTATACTGATCTGGCGCCTTGGCCTTAGGCGCTGCACACCTAGATATGCGCCGATCGAGAAATGTGAGAATCATTCCAAGTGGGTTTTGCACCCCAAAATTTGCTAGAGTCGATTGTGCAGCGCCCAAGGGCAAGCGCCACACTATCTGATCTGGCGCCTATTTCTTGGCCAGACTGCAGTGTGCAGTCTTGGCCGCCTTGCCTTGCCGCACGACTTCAGCAAATTTTGGGGTCGAAAAGCCATCTTGGAACGCCTCCTGATGCTCTGCAGGACTGAATATCAGTGTGCGCCTAAGGGCAAGGCGCTGCACTGTGTAGTGTGGCGCCTTTCCCTTAGGTGCTGCACATATATACATTTATTAGGCTGCACCAACTCGCTCCCACCCTTCCCCACCCACACCCCACCTCCACACAAACCCGAAGCTCGGTGCCTCCTCTGCCTCCTCTCTCCCCTCTCAAATCCTTCTCGGATCAGGAGTATTTGACCGTGGATTTTGAAGCCAACCTCCCTTAAGGTAATCTCCTCCGATCCCTCGTTTTCATCCATAGGAATTGTCACATTTGCTCAAATCTTGCTAGTTTGGGAAACCTAGTTTTTGATAGGATTTGGAAATTTGTGTTTCTTTGCTAATTTCGTATGGTTAGGCTTTCATAGTATGCTAGGGTTAGGGTTATGTGTGTTTGATGTTGGTGTTAGGGTTATGTTGGTGTTAGGGTTGTGGTTATTGTTAACCAAGAAGACATGCCGAACAAGTGGGAGGGCGCATCTTTGGACAAGGTGAAGGAGAAAGATGTCAACATCCCGCCATGTTGGTGTGGAGATGTTTGCAAGGTGAAGGTGTCCACCGACCAAGAAAAGCATGGACGGAAGGGCGGAGATATTTTGTATGCGAACTATGCTTATGATCGTGCACTTCCAACTAACGCCTATGACCAACCATCGGTAAGCTCGAGAAGTAAATGTTACTCTCAAATGTGTGTCAACACTAACAACAAATTTTATGCGATCCACCGCCTCCTCTATGCAAGTACTTCACGTGGATAGATCTTGAAGTGCCGGAAGATGTGAAAAAGGACCAATACGCAGATTGTCTTAGGGCGGCAAATCGGCGGTTCAAGAATCGCTTTAAAGAGGCTTGGAGGAAGAGCGTCAGTGAGAAGGAGAGGCTGGAAGCGGAAGAAAGCGAGGAGGAGGAGGGCACGCCAAGCAAAACTTGCTCGTGAGGAGGAGAGGGCAAGAAAGCTTGCAAAGGTTTCGCGAGGCGCAAGAGGAGGACTCGACACGTGACAAGAAGGAAATGGCCTCGCTCTACTCAAGAGGGACTTCGCAACGGTGAACTCGACGTCAAATATCTTCTAATGAATGTGTCTTGAAGTTGTGAGGGCATGTGAGATGTTGGTGAACTATCTTCTAGGGCAAGCTGCCATTTGTCATTTGTAATGAATGTGTCGTGAACCATGTCGTAGTAATGTTTGAATTGTCTTAAGTTATGAACTCGTCGGCATAAAATTTGTGTTTGTTCAAATTGCTTTGTGATCTGCAGTCATTGTAAGTATTATGGATGTGATGCAAGCCAAGCTGTGTCTCTGGATCATCATGGAAGTAGTGCAGCGCCTAAGGCGGTATTTGCACTATATAGTCTGGCGCCTAAGAGTTGGGCACCACGATGCAGTACGGTAGCCTAACCGTTAGGCCAAGCGGTCTTTGCTATAAGCAAAACTACTGAAACAGATGCCATTTTGGCCTCCCCGCAAAGACACTCACATAATAAAAGTACTGTAAATTGCACATGCTAAGCAAAGAGAACTAATAACTTGAACATCATATCATTTAAGAAAATTCAACATTACTTCAAGTTCGCAAACACAAATACCACACTAGTAAGAGTTCGCCAACATATAACATAACCTCACAAGTTCATCAACCTAATTAAACGGCTACAAGTAACATGAACAAGCACTAATGCCTTTCGCGTGTTCTGGTGCCACGCTGCGAGCAATCTTCTTCTTCTTCTTAGGAGCACGAGGCTCCTCTTCGCACTTCCTCCTCCGCCTCCGCCTCGGCCTCCGCCTCATCATCCAAAGTGGCCATCCGCGAGGTCCCTATGACCACCTTTGGGTTGCCTCTGTTGTCATAGTCATAGGGCGTGTACGGGCGTCTGGGCTTCCTAGGCTTGAACACATATGCGGACCGAGCTTGAGCGTCCACCAAAGTCATGTCATCATCAAGCTCATGGCCCTATCACACAACGAAACAATATGGTGAAGGCCGGTGTCGTAATCAAGTGAGAATCACATCTAAAGGATTAGTCATACCTCTTGGGTGATCCCACCTCATCATCCATATAAGCATATGAGGAACTCACATCGTCCCCCTCATGGTGAGATCACGGGTCCGATGGTGTACAGACCTAGAGGCGAGATGGTTCATCATATTCGAGGATCACGGCAGCAAGAAGGTTCGATAACCGCCTTAACTTCTTGGCCCGACGTTGTAACATGAACAAGTGTGTAAGATATCAAACTTCGCAACATAGACTGGCTCTCATAGTGAATGCGATATGTACCTTGAGGAATGCTCGTAGTGAACCATCATCATTGCCAGTTCCAACTGGTGTCTTCTCCGGAATAGACTGGCTCTCATCAGCCGCTTTCTTGATCTCGGTGCTTGGCGCTATGCGGATGAGAAAGAATGAATCGTTAGCCATTCAAACATGTGTATGTCTGATCAACAGGAAAGTAAAGAGGGGAACACTTTACCACATAGTTAATCACCCGAACAGCGAGGGACTCCTTGCCCTTGCCTCGATATCTGTTGTACTTCCCCTTTGCTAGATCCTCAAAGTTTACGGGTTCTTCAAGAATATCCTCATTATATGCCGGCGGGCATATCTCAACTTCAGTAGTTCAATAAACCATAAATGCGTAGTTATCAAAAGCAAGTGGGTTGTGCTCACGAGGCGGGCGCGTCTTGATCTCTGAGCTTGCTCCACACAAAGTCGAAGCGGGTAACATTGGCGAGAATGATGCTTGTCCCGATCCTTTATCTTCCGCTGCCTTCTCCTGTCCAACTGCGTGGTATAAAACCAAACATTAGCACAATCAAAATGAGTCCCGATGATTAGACAATACGCAGACATGCTCTCTTACCTATGAAGTGCTTTGTCCGTGTCCACCCAATCCGGCGGGTGAGGCCGAAAAGACCAAAGCGGACGTATACACGCGATGCGGCAAATGAAACTCAACCGCCCGATTTGCATATCGGTGGGCACCGCATAAGCCGAAGATCCTTATCCATAAGCACATCGGGTTGAGGCGGAACTCCGCGGTGTACCCGAAGCTCTCACCCGCGCCATTTGGCTTACATTCCACCTATGAAACAGGGCAACAATGCAACTTTAAGGACTATTTTTCAAGCAAGCATGAGAAAGGACTGAAGTAATGAACTCCTTACACCGCGAGCGTAATCGTGTCCAACTCGGCAATGTACTTTTGGTACATGAGATTGACATCGTTCGTCATCTCGGAAACGATATCCCACTTGTAAGCCCACATGGGGCGCCGTAATTTGTCATGTTCATCTGCATACCAAGGATCAAAAGCGGCGCTCTTGAGGCGTCAACAAAGCGAGACGCTCCCAGCTCCATACGTAAAGTAGAAGCAGATTACCACCAATGCCTCGCACTAGGTGTGATCCTGCAACACGCATCGTCGACTACATATGAAAGAAAAACAATGTTAACTTGATAGCAAGCTTGCATTGCTAATGAAGAAATGAGTTGATCACAAAAGCAGACCAACTACACAGCCGGTACAAGTAGGCAAGAGTCGGCTGAACCCCAGCTCCATTTGCTATCGAAGACGGTCAACGCCTTCATCCACATCCATGGAGCGTTATTGACAATGGAGTCAGGAAACATAGTCCTCGACACAACGTACCACATATACACACGAGCATGTGTCTGGATCACATCATCAGTGGCTTCCGGAGGGCACGTCGCAAAGTTATTTTGAATCACGTGAAAGCGGCTCGGCTGCTTTCCTTTCCCTCTTCTTCTTCTCTTCTCCCTCCTCTACATCATCCTCAGCCTCGGTAGAGAGCCATACCGATAAGAGCAATCATCTGCCTTTCGCGCCACCCATCGTAATCGGTGCTCATACGGAGAGGCCTCCCGTCGATAGCAAGACCGGTGATCAACGAGACATCCTCGGCGTCCACGGTCATCTCGCCGGTCCGAAGATGGAAAGCTGTGGGTCTCCGGCCTCCACCGATCAACAAGAGCGGACACCGGTGGGCGTTCAGATTCGGGCGTGGACCGGTGACCAATGTAATCCATGGGAGTAGTCACTGCTTGCTTGATGTACGGTGTGTCTTGCTCATCGTAAGGCATGGCAGGACCGAGACCCGTGATGCGAATCTTCAGAGGTTCAAGCTTCTACAAAAAACAAGTAATGACAAATCTTAGGGCATGTAAATTTCAACTAAAGGCAAATTTTCAAAATATTTAGATTACTCATTATTACCTTATCCTTCTCGCGCATCATGTAGGCCCGGTGTTGCACGTCGTATACATCGTCCGAAGCAAAACCATTATTACATTTTCTAACAATTAACATATAAGAGTTCATCTTCATCTCAAATATCGGTATACACTAAACATATAACATGTGTTCAACTACAAGAATCTCAACATCTCCTTCTCACACAATGAATATGTCATATGTGTTCAAATAAACTAAACATCTAATATTTCAAATAAACTCAACATCTAATATTTGAAATAAACTTAACATCTAATATATATCTAAACAAACTTCTCATATATGTCTACAAAATCAACATCTCATAGTTATATATAAAAATAGGCATCTCATATATATCTAAAAAACTAAACAATCTAGGGTTTCACTAACAAGAATCATATATTGTGAACTAATAAATAACACTACGGTACTACCAATATGAATACACATCCTAAATCGAGCAAACCAAACAAATCAAGGGTTCCATCAAATCTTGGACAAATCTCTAAAATGGCAACAAATTTACGGAGCAAAAGAAAGAGAATGGAAGAGTTTACCTAGTAGGATGGATTGGGGACCGAATCCACGGATCAAATCTTCAGATCTGAGAGGGATGTGGGGGATTAGATAGAGGCGCCGCCGCCGCTCTCTGTCGAGCGGAGAGATGAAGAACTGCCTGGTCGGGCGTTGGGGCGGCAGCGCTTAGTCACCGTCACGGCGCCCAAGGGCTAGGCGCTGCCGACGTCAAAGTGTGGCGCCTAGCCCTTATAGCGCTACCACAGGTGCATGAGGGGCCATAAGCCCCGGACCGAGGCTGCCACGTTGGCGAGGATGTCTGCGACGTCTAGGGAAGGCGCTGCCTGAGGGGTCTGGCGCCCGGTATCGGCGCCACACCAAAGGGTCGTGAGTGAAATTTTTCGTGGCAGGTCGGTTTGTGATTTGATTTGGGTCTCAGGTCAAATATGTGATTTATGCCGTATTTTACCAAAGTGGACCCTACTCCATCCTTTCTTTACTCCTTTCCTCTCACCTTTTTGCTACTTTCCCACCGAAGCAACCGACTCTTCTGCATGAAGCACCTGCCACCTGCAGGGCTGCACCTTTGCATCCAGGCAACAGTCCAGGTTGGAGCGATGGCCATGCCATGCATGCCGCGATAAGCTTCTGACAGCGCATGCCAAGCGCCCGCCCATGCGTCGCCGCCTCCTCGCCTGCCGCTGTTGCCCCCCCTCCTGACCGCCCATCTGCCGCCGCCTCTTCTCGGGGCCCCGCATTTGCCTCCTTGCCCTCGCGCCGCACGCCTTCGCCGCCTCGTCTTCCCCGCTCCTTCCCTTGGACCGCCCGCTTGCCGCCGCCTCCCCTCGGGTCGCCCGCCTTCCGCCGGGCATTAATGCAGCCGCGGCCCGTCCCGTGCCCTGCCGGCTACAAAACCTAAGTGGCGCCGGCCTCCTCCATTGCACACTCGCACCAAGTCTCAGGTCTTAGCCTGCGGGTATGGCCCTCCAGGTTTAAAATTTTACTCTCCCGATTTTCTGCTCATGAGTAAATGTATCGCCGGTACTGAATAGTGGTTGAAAGACCTTTCCCTCGTTTCACCTTATCTTTTCTGATACTAAATCCACGCTCTCTGGCGTCGTTATTGTAGAACGTGTAAGCCTCCCATTGTGATCCAAAGGTCATAGCTATAACCTTTCAATGTGTCTGCAGCGTCTGTTGCTGGATTTCAGCCTCCTCAATGTCCATATCAGCTGCATCGTCATGCTCATGGCCATCATCACCACTCCAACCATCCAACTTAGCCTACAATATTACACATAAGCACATGTAAGTTGTCATTATTTACTTTTTAATATTGTATGGCGTCTAAAAGTTTTGACCGAACCTGACTTATGTTATGGGCGAAAGATTTTCAAAATAATTTTTCTCACTATGGACATCAATATCCTCCTACACATAAAAAATCATATGCACGTGTAAGTACCCATATGGTTGTTCATCAGAAGAAATCAATGTACACATCACTTATGTTTTCACTACAAGCACCATCCTCATTCTTTTGAAAGTCCTCCTCAAGTAAATTATCGTTATGGCGACCACGATCCATTATCGCTACTATCATCATCTTTAGTACTTCGATCTTCATCCGTACGACCAACATTATCGCTACCATACCACTCACTCGTCTGCAAGAGCACATCCGTAAATCATGTTTCTTCCTCCATTGAATAACCTAACTACCAACACTGCAGAATTTAAAATAAAAAATGATATGTCAATTCAAAATCAAACTAGATGTACTACGTTCATGCCAATGAATAGTTCATAACATCAGAATCATTGCAAAAAATTATTTACAGCAACTAAATTGTGTTTGCTGTGAACTAGACGGTTTACATGGCAAGCCTAGAGGTTGGCGGGTCTCAACGTCCAGCGGCAAGGCCGTGAGGTACGTGCACTCCGGCCTGCTTTCGGACGGCGAGGACGTGCACGGAGGTAGATCACGCCCGTTGCGGGCCAGCGACGGCGTCCGCGGAGGCCAGATCACGGCCCGATTGCCGTCGCCAACGACGTGCACGGAGGCCAGATCGCGTACGGCGACGACTCCAACGACGTCCACGGAGGCCAGATCGCGTACGGCGACGACTCCAACGACGTCCACGGAGGCCAGATCCGGGGTGAAGACGGGAAGGAAGCTGAGGTGGTCCGACCTGGGTTTTGTTCCGTTGCAGCGGCGACCGTGACGTACGGCGGGCAAGGGCGGCAATCGGCCGGACGGGGCGAGGTTGGAATGGGCCGCGTGATCGCTGCTAGGTCGTGGGTCTGTTTTTTCTCGCGCAAGGGGCGCGTGGTAGACACCAGTCGGCCGTATCGGCTCGAGCCGTCGGCTCGGCTGTACGTGTATGCAGATGTCGCATACGGGCGCGGTTATACAATAAGCATCGTATGCCCAAAATTTCCTTATACGTTAAGCGCGCGCTCCGGGGGTAACGAAGCAGACCTCATAATCCTACCATGCATCAGTATGTATTTTCTTGGATTAATGTTGGTTCTTGAGGTGATGGGTGGTGGTGATGTAAGTGCTGATGCTGTATGAAACAATCGCACTGAATTCATTTCTGTTGGCAATAAAATGACGCTGATGATGCAGTTGCAAGTTCAGTCCAAATTCATGGGTTCTCCACTCCTAGTTCAGGCATAATGCGTTTAATTAGTTTGACAAAAGAACTAGATAAGACAATGTAGAGTAGATAATATGGCAGAAGACAATGTAGAGCATCTCCAACAGGCGCCCAAAAACTGGACCGCGCGCTAAAATCAGGGATTTTTAGGCGCGGACGAATCCAAAGCTGTAAAACAGTCTTGGCGTGCAAAAAGGGTTGGGCGCACGTTGCAAAACGCTATCGAAAGCTGCAAATTTGAAGTGTCGGATTGCGCGCTTCACAATTTACACTGCATGTTTTTTTGGGCGCGTGTTTTTGAACATCTACCAAAGCAATGTTTGGTCCGGCGTACTAAAAGTCCTACAGTGGCACGCTAAAACTATTTTAGAACGCGAAATTTTTATGCATCTATTGGAGATGATCCCAAGGAGGCCAACTCGCAGCACGAATGTTACCTCGCATCATCTGAGGTCATGGGACTGCCTGACAAACATGCGTAGGCCCGAACCATCCTCCATTGAGACAATCACGTACGTCGCCATGATTCTTGAAGATATATCGTGCATATAGGAAACGGGAAGCTGGACCCGGCGACCTCAAGGTTTGTTCAGGATGGTGCAGCATTCCGAGCTGCGAGCCAGCGACTCGACGGGTACTTCCCGTGGAAACCCCGCGTCTCGTCTCGCGTGGCCGAGTGTGGGCTGGGACCGAGTCACGCTCGTACATGTTGGTCGTCCCTGAAAATGAATCCTACTCGTCCATCGATCGCTGACCGTCTCCTACCACTACAACACGGTAGGGATTAGGAGGCATTAATAATTGCCTCTAAAGGCTTAAAAAATGCCTTCAGAAGTCTAACATGGCGTTTCTGAAAAATGCTAACTATAGTCACGAATGAAAGGCATACCTTGGCATTTTTTCAGAACGCCTCCGATACTCAAAGCTTCTGCGGCGATTTTTAGAAAATGCCTCAAAATGTGCATACATGCAGCAGGCAAATTGAAAAAAGGAGTGCCCAACACCAGTCCCGGCAGCCTTCCCTCGCCTGCTGCAACAACACCAGACCTGAAAACAACACCGCCCTCTGGCCCGTGACACACGAACCCAAGCAAGCCTTGCTTAAACTGTGCTTTTTTCACCAGTAATGAGACAGCCTAATTTTATTAGGCACAGATCTTTAGAATTTTTCAAACAACTCGTATCCTGAAATAGGCGGCTTCCCTTTTAAAGAGGACAAACTTCCGCTTCCTAAGCGGTATGGGACTAAATAAGTCAGTACTAGCGTTTCGTCACAGAAAAAAAATTTAAATTGGCTTTTCCAGCACTCGAACTAGAGACGTGAGAATCCTCAGCCGCGGACACACGAAGCAACCAGCCCACCATCTCACACAGTTGAACTACGAGTTGGCTGGATCTATTTTATATTCAAGTACATGTGGGTTCCAAGTGCAGGACGCTGGGTACTCGGCAGTTTTCAGAACCACACTTTATGTTTCGACATATTACAGCGTTTTGGGAAAGTGCCTCTAAATGTACAGGTATTTTGCAAAATGCCCCAGATTCTGCTACATATTGCAGCACTCTTTGGAATGCCGTCAAATGCCTCTGTTTTGAGGCATTCTTCATTAGTGCCAGGGTAGCATGGGACTTTTGAAGGCACTTTTGTAGAACGCCTCTAAGAAAGCTAATCTAAGGCGTTTTAGAAAATGCCCTTAACAAAACGCCTCAAATTAATGTCTGTGTTGTAGTGTACTCTCGTTGTGCAACTTTCCAATCCATATATCACTACTAGGGAAAACCCTATACGTAACTTTAGCAGCGATGGGTCAAAAAAGCATTTGGTGCTAATTAAAGCGGCGCTTTGAGGTAACAGCTCTGCAGATAAAGATCTAGCGATGGCAGCGTCTTGTCTGTACACGTTACTACTAAAATTCCCACGGCTTAGCCCATAAGCTACACATAGTAGTAGCGATCTATGATTTAACCGCTGCCATTCACTGCTATTTTGTTTGTAGTAGCAAATGTTTTAATGTAAACTTCGTTGCTGCTAAAGGTTATAAAATTAAATGGAAAGAAAATGGAAAGGTAATTGAAAATGAAAGAAATAGAATAAGGTGAAAGGAAACAAATAAAATGTGAAGGAAACTAAATGAAAAAGGGAAAAAGAGAAAGGAGTAGCAGTGGCGTGTATCGGCGTGACGATGTAGCTAAAAATGGCAGCAGCTTTTCTCTGACAACGCTCTGCTACTTCTTACTTAACCACGGGCAGTTCATCCTTCCCACGGCACTTTCCCCAAATCCAACTCTCTCCATTCTACTTGGTAGTGGCAGTCGGCCCTTGTATTCTCACTTTCCCTCTCTACGCCCGACCCCGACCTCAGCCAGCCCGCCCCGAGCCTCAGCGCCACCCGGACGCCCCAGACCCAGTTCAACGCCGCCCCACTTGAACCTCAACGCCGCCCGACCCGCCCGACCCGACCTCGGCGCGCCTCTGCCCCTCCCTGTCATCGCCGAGCACCCGGTGAGCACGCCCGCTCCTCCCTCTCCCCTACACAGTCGCCTAGGGTTTCTTTATATTTTAGTTGCATATTAAGTTTATTTTTATTTATAGTAAGTTTATTTTAGTTGCATATTAAGAACTAGGTACTAATTAGGTACTAGAATATTTTTATTTATAGTAAGTTTATTTTTAGTAAGAACTAGTTGAATTAATAGAACTAGTTAGTAAGAACTTGTTTCTATTTTTAGTTAAAGCAATTTTTCCCGCCTCGGCGTGGGCGATGCCTATCCCGCATCCTCGTCGTCGAGTCAGCCGGAGGACGACACCGCTTGACCAGATCGGCCATGTCGGACCTGGCTCACTGGTGAGGTAATCTTGAGGCGCTACCTATCGGGCGCGAGGTTGGTGAGGAGCTTGACTGTCGTTGACCCGAACCTTCTTTGGTGGCGGTCGCGTGGGCCGATGACGATCGAGAGGCTCGAGGACTCCGCTGGAGGTGGTGCGTCACCGTGTTAGTGAGGAGGGCAGCGCACGTCCGTCGCTACTTGTTTGCGTTGGAGCACAGGCTGTTCTCCAATACCTGGCAGGTGCTCCAGGGATCTCACTGGAGCTATGATCCCGTGATGGTTCCTTCTCTGTGGGTGTCCACTGCCCGCGCCGATACCCGTCGTGTGCTAGGGTTTTAGTTCTATTAGTGATGTTATATGTATGACACTATTCGTGATGTATTAGTGATAATATTCGATGATGTACGGACGTATGAGATGATTTACTTTTGCTTATTGAATGCATGCTAATTTGAGTCCTATAAGATATTTTAAAATGTATATCTTGTATTGCTCAATATCCAAGTGGCCGTCATGTTTGCGAGTTACACCTCCGAGTGGCCTATGTTTTGCCGGAGTGTTGATTCATTTCCGTTCCGGCAAATTTCAGGCGCTTGATATGTCCTATTTTGCAAAAGGTCATGCCGGATTTTTTCCGTGAATTTTGTCATGACTTGTGCGAGAATATGTAGGAAATATCGAGTGCCCTGGATTTAATGTGTTGAGTATCTTGGTAGTTGTCTTCGATCGATTTTCAATTAATGTTTTAACTATGAACATAGGAAATGTCGGCGACAAAAAGGATTTCGGTATTTGCAAATATCTGCGAAGGCAATGGCCTTGACTGTCTTGACGGAATCTTTCTAGATGATGATAGGCGCTTGACATCAAAATTTGGATGAGAACTTGAAGTGGATCTGATGAAGTCACAAGCGACAAGTCTTTTTCGTAATTAAGCATGACATCTGCTTCATTTGCTTGAACTTATATTTTTTACTATTCTACTAGCGTATCCCCTGCCATGCAAGAGTTTTTGTATTGGATAAAGATAGGTTTCAGTCATCTGCGAGAGGTAAAGAAAGTTTATTTGAAGGCCGAGGCATGGTTATATTTTCCATGCAAATTATACAATTCATAGGACTACACCTATTTTGGATGCAAAACATGGCGAGCACTATATGCAAGACTTATGCATTTGAGCCTGATATGGTTATCACCTTTGATATTAAATCAGGAAGATGATATTGAAGGTAATACCGACATCTGGTCGATGTCGAGCATACTCGATTATACCATTATGTAAGTTTCTCAACCATATTTATGTCTTTGATATTGTTTATTCAAAAATAGTTGACAACTAATTTGTATTGTCGACTTATTTAATTGCAAGCAAACATGTCCAGCGCTTGGTAGACATGACCTACTACTGCCCCGAGGCTGAACTAAAGCTGCGAGGAGCTAAGTCATTATGTTTCATGGCTTGAGGATCTTGATCTTGTCAAGGCAAATTTTCTTCTGGATTTAGAAATGTTAGTACTGAAAGCGATGCGACCAATAGTGTTCGTGAATGAACTACGGTCACATCCATTTAGGAAGGCTGGTAAGATTTTTACTATTTGTCCTCATTGCATCTTTTCCATACATTATTTTTGAAGCTAAACTTCATTGCTAAGTATGTTACTATCGATGTTCTTCATGAGGACTCCCGATGAATGTTGTGCCTTATGGGATCGAGACTAAAGGTACCATGAGTATTATCGACTTCTGACCAAGATATCCTCTGATTCTTGTAGTGCATTCAAGATTAGCGACGGATGCTTAATAGTGCAAGACTGGACCAAATATGTGTTGGGGGAGCGCGAGAGAAGTACTAGGGGGCAACAAGCAGGCGCTTTCCACGATTAGGAGACAGGTTCATCTGCATGCTCCAACTTGATCAAGGAGGAGAGCTACACATGTTTTATGTTGTTTTACCTAAGAGAGAGCAGCAGGAGTGATTAGCTAGCTAGAAATGAGTTTCAGGATGATGATGTGCTACACTATTATTATGATGATAAAATAGCTAGTGTTGGTGGTAATGACTATGATGATTATTATTAGCTAGTGTTAGTGGTGATTAAATAAATACTGTTGGTGGTAATGACCATGATGATGATTAAATATCTTGTCTTTGGCGGATTAGATTCAAGTGGAGGCAACATGTGGTGCACATCGAAAGTACTACTAGTCCAAACTAGATCAAGTTTGGATTAGTAGTATACTTTGACATGCACCACATATTGCCTCCACTTGAACCTAATCCACCTTCATTTGACACACTGTTATGGACATAATGATGTAAACCTCATAACTAGTATTGTACCAATATTTGTATGATGGCGCATAAATACAATAAAAAAAAGTACTAGTAGCGATGGGCAGAAAACACGCTGCAAGTAGTTACCTTAGCAGCTTGACGTGGTAACGAACAAACGCTTTACAGACTATTTGTCCTAGCTTGATGGCCTTGGTGGCGCAGCGCTGCTGCTCAACATGACATTGCGGCGCCTTATTAGTAGCGCCTATACCCGCCGCTCTTGATACATCTAAAACCAGCTATTTGCTGCTAGCCTTTTCCCTAGTAGTGTATGCCCTCTCCAAGAACCACGGAACTACACAAGCCGACTTTACTTTTACGTAGGCCGGGCCTAAACCCAAGTCAGCGATCATGGCGAGAACTTCGCCCGAATGGTGCCGATGCGCTGTTCTCGTAGCGTGAAGAGAGTACTTCTGGCATGGAACCACGTCAGCCCGAGCTCGAGGAGCTCTCCACTGCCACTGCGGCGACGTGCTCAAACCAGTGGAGGCGCCATCTGTTGGAATTGTGTCGAATATAGTGTACAAGGTAGGTTACAGTTGGACTTGTAGTTGTATTGTGTTTACATAGGATATGGAGTCGTGTCCTAGTAGGACACTTGTATCATAGGCCTCTCATATATAGCGGGGGTGGACACACGATGTAACCAATGCCAACATAATAACCTGGTAGCGCGCCAAGGAGGAGCCGTGGCGTGTCTTGGCGCCAGTGGCCGGTGTGCGGTATTGTGACGGTGTCATGGGGAGGCGCCCATAGTCGGGCCTGGGGATGTAGCCATATCGGTGAACCTCGTTAACAAATCTCGGTGTCGTGCTCGTGTGATTGCTTGGTCCTCGGATGATCGACGGTAGCCTCGGTTTTATTCTAACAAGTGGTATTAGAGCTAGGTTGTTCGGAGGTGCTAATCATGTTGATCTAGAGGAAACATTGAGCTTGAGATGCAGCCCGACTGGGACGTGATTCTCGGCCAGGTAAATTGCAGAAAAAGCAAGATCAGCGGAAGGCACGTGTGCTTATGGCAGCAGCCGTTGGCGTCGGCCGAGTCGATCAATCTAGATCGGTCCTGGTGGCGTGTGTGGCAACCCTAGGCGAGAACGGATTACGGCGTTGCGAGCGCTCAATGCGGTCGAGCGAGGCGGCGGCCGTACGCGCGGATACACATGGCATTGACAACAAGTTGAGGCCAAGGCCGGCTAGTGGGCTGGGCCAGCGGCGCTGCAGTCCTAAGCTAAAGGGCGGTATGGCCCAAGCAAACTAAGGGGCGGCAGGCCAGAGGCGAACACCAGGCTTGGCAGCAGAACCAGCGACTATGTGTGTGCGCGGCCGTACGTGAGGCGGGACACGAGAAGCCAGATGCCAAGGCACGTGAGGTTTGTTTGGAAGAAAAAAATACGGCACAAGGTCTAGTCAGATCGTGATGCTGTCATGGAAAAAGAAAAGAAAGAAGAGGCCAGTTACAGACGTGTGATAAATCAGGTGTTTGAGCTAGTTAGCTTTGTTATCTGATTTGGTATGTTCTATGTGGACTTTGCTTTGGTTTTCTTTGTTGGTACACATTTGTGTTTGGATGGCGATGGTCGCGATGATGGCTTGAGGAGTCTGGAGTGTGTCTGCAGTCGGACAAGTCCGGCTGGGTTGGACTAGATGGTCTGATGTATCGACGAGAGTCGGTTGGAACAGAAGACGGTGGCAGGATCGGCGACGACGACGTAGGACCGTGATGCTGATGGTGACCGACTTCTGGGGCGTGGAAACACGTGGTGCAGGCCCGAGGGCTTGTGTGGCTTCGACAAGACTATGGTGCGGGATTGATTCAAGTGGTGTATACACGGAGCTTGAAGTCGGCAAGCGAGGGTGGGTGATCATCTACCATGGAGTCATGTTGAAGGTGGAGCTGGATTGAGGGGGCTCTGAGGTAAGGATCGAGAGAATGGAAGCCTATTCATTTGGGAAAAGCGAGTGACCGTAATTGATTTGGAGCCCGATTGGTACGATGGAGCGTGAAACTCGTCATCGGTCGGTGATGACCGGTGGTACTCTGTAGTGGGGGGTTGAGTTGTGTGGGTTCGCGACCCTTGAGACTCGGCCAGGACAGCGGAGGCTCGGCAGTAATAAGCGGCCAGCGTCACGGAATGCACGGGACATGGAGACGGGCGGGGTTCTGGTGGTCATACATGTGTTGAGACAAGCTGCGAATTTGACTTGAGATGACTAAAAGCAACGGTGAAATTCGCCGTGTTTGAGACGAGGCGATCAAGAAAGGAGGCGGTGATGTTGAGTTCAGTAACTCTTATGTGTTACACCCAATATTGTGAGTTGTTCACTTTCATGCGGTCGGTGATCGGTGTGTGATGGCATTGAGCGGATACTCTGAAGTTGGTAGCACAAACTAGAGTAATAAGGAACTTAATTTTGCTCGAGTGTTGTTGTGGTCAAAAAGAAGGGACTACAAGTTGCGGGTGGAGTCATATGGAGTCTTTGAAGTAGCAGCGATGCTCGAGGATAAGCTCAAGTCCAATGTACATGGAAGTTTGGCGCATTGGCGAATTCAAGATGGTGGAGAATATTAAGCCAAGGTGGAGTTTGTTGGAATTGTGTCAAATATAGTGTACAAGGTAGGTTACAGCTGGACTTGTAGTTGTATTGTGTTTACATAGGATATGGAGTCGTGTCCTAGTAGGACACTTGTATCCTAGGCCTCTCATATATAGCGGGGGTGGACACACGATGTAACCTATGCCAACATAATATACCCAGTAGCGCCAAGGGGGAGCCCGTGGCGTGTCTTGGCGCCCGGGTGGCCGGTGTGCGGTATTGTGACGGTGTCATGGGGAGGAGCGCCCATAGTCAGGCCCCGGGGATGTAGCCATATCGGTGAACCTCGTTAACAAATCTCGGTGTCGTGCTCGTGTGATTGCTTGGTCCTCGGATGATCGACGGTAGCCTCGGATTTATTCTAACACCATCGAGTGATGAAGGATGTCCTATATGCTTGGGTCAGGAGGAGGCCACGGCGACCGCTTGGATGGAGACAGTGTGCGGACACATCTTTCGTGGGCGGTGCATGGAAAGGTGACTCGAGACGAAGGGAAGTTGCCCCATGTGCCGGCACCAGCTTCTAAAACCACATGTTGATGCAAAACAAGATGTTCCCTATAGAGATCCCTTTGCCTTAATGACGATAGAGACAATGCAGAGGTTTCCTCACATATTCCCAGATCCAGATGGATATTTCTCAATGTATCATAAGATATGTTTGAAGGCAATTGAAGATGACGTTGCCATGTACATTATGCTTTCGGTAGCTCTACATATGAGACCGGTGCTAAAATTGTTATGTAAAGTATGGATATTTTCACTTTCAAACAAATAGAACACGTGCTTGCCGAATGCACCACGACTTTCACGTGAGAATCCTATATATTTTAAAAAAATCATCCCACTATCTTATATTTCTTGACAGACATCTTTTCCACATCAGCAGCACTACCACATTGGCGCTTTATTAGAGCCTTACATGCGGGACCCGACACTATACACAAGAACCATGTTAGCTTTCAGTTACTGCCAATAGGACCCACGAGAGAGGCTACCCATGGACGTATCTTTTTGTCATCCAGCCCAACCCATCGCCCCCACTTTCCTCTCTCTATATTCGGGCGCACCGTCCCACCCAAGATCCCGTCTCAAACCCCATGCAGGACCGGTGGGTAGGCTCCCCTGTGTTCGCTACACTCTAACTTGCCGCCCACCCAAGATCCCGTTAGGCGCTCCCCTCTCTTGGGTCCACGATACGTCTACAACGTATCTATAATTTTGATTGCTCCATGCTATATTATCTACTGTTTTAGGCAATATTGGGCTTTATTTTCCACTTTTATATTATTTTTGGGACTAACCTATTAACCGGAGGCCCAGCCAGTTGTTGTTGTTTATGCCTATTTCGGTGTTTGAGGAAAAGGAATATCGGACGGAGTCAAAGCGGAACGAAATCAAGCTGGAGAAGTTATTTTTGGAAGGAAAGCAACCCGAGGAACTTGGAGTGCACGTCGGGAGATCTGAGGCTGCCCACGAGGGTGGGGGCGCCACGACCCCCACAGGCCGCCATTGCTGGCGTGCCCCTACCTCGTGGGGCCCCGTAGCTCCACCGGCGTACTCCTTTCACCCATATATACCGTCGTACCCTAAAACTTCCGAGCAGAAGATAGATCGGGAGTTCCGCCGCGCAAGCCTCGAGCCACGAAAAAACCAATGGGGCCCCTTTTCCCGTTGACCCTTGGGAGGGATCCATCACGGTGGCCATCTTCATCATCCGGCGCTATCCATGATGAGGAGGAGTAGTTCACCCTCGGGGCTGAGGGTATGTACCCGGTAAGCTATGTGTTTGATCTCTCTTTCTCGTGTTCTCTCTCGTGTTCCATCTATGGCACGATCTTGATGTATCCCGAGCTTTGCTATTGTAGTTAGATCTTATGATGTTTCTCCCCCTCTACTCTCTTGTGATGAATTGAGTTTCCCCTTTGAAGTTATCTTATCGGATTGAGTCTTTTATGAGAACACTTGATGTATGTCTTGCCATGATTATCTGTGGTGACAATGGGATATCATGTGCCACTTGATGTATGTTTTGGTGATCAACTTGCGGGTTTAATTGACATTGGGAACCTATGCATAGGGGTTGGCACACGTTCTTGACTCTCCGGTAGAAACTTGGGGCACTCTTTGAAGTACTTTGTGTTGGTTGGATGAATCTGAGATTGTGTGATGCATATCGTATAATCATGCCCACGGATACTTGAGGTGACAATGGAGTATCTAGGTGACATCAGGGTTTTGGTTGATTTGTGTCTTAAGGTGTTATTCTATACGAACTCTTTTATAGATTGATCCGAAAGAATAACTTTGAGGTGGTTTCGTACCCTACCATAATCTCTCGTTTGTTCTCCGCTGTTAGTGGCTTGGAGTGACTCTTTGTCGCATGTTGAGGGCTTGTTATATGATCTATCTATGTCATTATTGTTGAGAGAACTTGCACTAGTGAAAGTATGAACCCTAGGCCTTGTTTCCTATCATTGCAATACCGTTTACGCTCACGTTTATCACTTGTTACCTTGCTGTTTTATTATTTCAGATTACAAAAACCTTTATCTACCATCCTTATTGCACTTGTATCACCATCTCTTCCCGAACTAGTGCACCTATACAATTTACCATTGTATTGGGTGTGTTGGGTACAAGAGACTCTTTGTTATTTGGTTGCAGGGTTGTTTGAGAGAGACCATCTTCATCCCTCGCCTCTCGCGGATTGATAAACCTTAGGTCATCCACTTGAGGAAATTTGCTCTTGTCCTACAAACACTGTGCACTTGCGGGCCCAACAACGTCTACAAGAAGAGGTTGCGTAGTAGACATCAAGCTCTTTTACGGCGCCGTTTAGGGAGGCTAGGTAAGTGAAGGTATATCTTTAGATATTGCAATCGAATCTTTTTGTTTCTTGTTTTAGCACTAGTCTAGTTTATAAAAGAAAACTACAAAAGATGGAATTGAGTTTGTCTCATAAGCTTCACCTTTTAATATCTTTCGTGAGTATGATGGAAAGGAGAATTGTGCCAAAGTGTTAGAAGAAGAATGCATTAAATTGTTTGGCACTAAATCTTTGAATGATGAGCATGATTGCAATCTTGTTAGTATGAATTCCTTGAATATCAATGATGCTAATGATATGCAAAGCCACAAGCTTGGGGAGGCTATGTTTGATGAATATGATATTTTTAGTTCCCCAAGCTTTGATGAGCAAATTTACTACAATGAAAGCATGCCTCCTATCTATGATGATTATTGTGATGACACGTATGCTTTAAAGAATAATGATAACCATGAAACTTGTCATCTTGATCTTAATTTTCAATCATATGATAGTTATTTTATTGAGTTTGCTCCCACTACTATTCACGAGAAGAACTTTGCTTATATGGAGAGTAGTAAATTTTCTATGCTTGTAGATCATGAAAAGAATGCTTTAGGTGCTGCTGGTTATATTGTTGAATTCATTCATGATGCTACTGAAAATTATTATGAGGGAGGAATATATGCTTGTAGGAATTGCAATAATATCAAGTTTCCTCTCTATGTGCTTAAAATCTTGAAGTTATGCTTGTTTTACCTTCCTATGCAAGTTGATTCTTGTTCCCATAAGTTGTTTGCTCACAAAATCCCTATGCATAGGAAGTGGGTTAGACTTAAATGTTCTAGTCATATTCTTCATATGCTCTCTTTATGTTTCAATTCTTATCTTTTATGTGAGCATCATTGAAATCACCATGCCTAGCTAGGGGCGTTAAACGATAGCGCTTGTTGGGAGGCAACCCAATTTTATTTTAGTTTCTTGATTTTTGGTTCTGTTTAGGAATAAATAATCCATCTAGCCTCTGTTTAGATGTGGTTTTGTGTTTTAATTAGTGTTTGTGCCAAGTAGAACCTTTGGGAAGACTTGGGCGAAGTCTTTATGATCATGCTGTAAAAAACAGAAACTTTAGCGCTCACGAGATTAGCTATAACTTTTTACTGGAGAGTGCTATTTAGTTGATTCTTTTTGCAGATGATTACTATAAAAATTACTCAGGTACACCAATTTATTTTAGAATTTTTGGAGTTCCAGAAGTTTGCGTTAGTTGCAGATTACTACAGACTGTTCTGTTTTTGACAGATTCTGTTTTCATTCTGTTGTTTGCTTATTTTGATGAATCTATGGCTAGTAAAATAGTTTATAATCCATAGAGAAGTTGTAATACAGTAGGTTTAACACCAATACAAATAAATAATAAGTTCATTACAGTACCTTGAAGTGGTCTTTTGTTTTCTTTCACTAACTGAGCTCACGAGTTTTCTGTTAAGTTTTGTGTTGTGAAGTTTTCAAGTTTTGGGTAAAGATTCGATGGACTACGGAATAAGGAGTGGCAAGAGCCTAAGCTTGGGGATGCCCAAGGCACCCCAAAGGTAATATTCAAGGAAAACCAAGAGCCTAAGCTTGGGGATGCCCGGAAGGCATCCCTCTTTAAATCTTCGTTCATCGTTAACTTTACTTGGAGCTATATTTTTATTCACCACATGATATGTGTTTTGCTTGGAGCGTCATTTTATTTTGTTAGTATTAGCTTGCTGTTATTTAGAATAATGTTTTGCATCTTTAGTTTCAATAAAAATTCAATGGTAGCCTTTGCCATGCTTATTTTGCTAGTATACATGTTGCTGTTTGAAAAACACAAAGTTTACCGCTGTTGCAAAAATTCCTTAGAAAAGTCAGAGAGTGGTATAATGTTGAATCTTTTTGCGTATTGAGATCTGATAAATTTATTACAATGGGAATTTTAGTTCATAATTTTTGGAGTCAGGGAAGTATTGATACTCTTGCATTCTTTACAGACTGTACTGTTTTGGCAGATTGCTGTTATGTTTGCATTGTTTGCATATGTTTGCTTGTTTAATGATTCTATTTAAGGATAGGAGTATTCAATATGCAGAGACATTTAGTATGCAATGTTGAATAATAATGTTAGTGATTTGTTACAGTAGAAAATGATAAGGTTTTGCATTGGTTTATACTAACCTATCTCACGAGTTCTTGTTGAGTTTGGTGTGTATGAAGCTTTTGAGAAATAGAGAAACCATGATACTGCGAGGAATTAAGGAGACACAAAAGTTCAAGCTTGGGGATGCCCAAGGCACCCCAAGATAATATTTCAAGAATTCTCAAGCATCTAAGCTTGGGGATGCCCGTGAGCATCCCACCTTTCTTCTTCAACAACTATCGGTTAGTATCGGTTGAGCCCTAAGTTTTGCTTCTTCACATGAGTTGTGCTATCCTTGCAATGTAGTTTTCTTTAGCTTTGCTTGCTGTTTGAATAAAGTATCAAGATCTGAAATTATTAAATGGGAGAGTCTTCACATAGTTGCATAATTATTCGACTACTCATTGATCTTCACTTATATCTTTCGGAGTAGTTTGTTTTTGCTCTAGTACTTCACTTATATCTTTTTAGAGCATGGTGGTAGTTTTATTTTGAATAAATAGATGATCTCTCATGCTTCACTTAGATTATTTTGAGAGTCTTAAATAGCATGGTAATGTGCTTAATCATAATATGCTAAGCATACAAGATTTGTAAGAATTCTTATGAGTGTGTTGAATACTATGAGAAGTTTGATACTTGATAATTGTTTTGAGATATGGAGGTAGTGATATTAAAGTCATGCTAGTTGGGTGATTATGAATTTAAAGAATGCTTGTGTTGAAGTTAGCAAGTCCCGTAGCATGCACGCGTATGGGTAAAGTTGTGTAACAAATTTGAAACATGAAGTGTACCTAGCTTGTGTATCCTTATGAGTGGCGGTCGGGGGCGGCGATGGTCTTTTCCTACCAATCTATCCCCCTAGGAGCATGCACGTAGTACTTGATTTTTGATGACTTCTAAATTTTTGCAATAAGTATATGAGTTCTTTTGACTAATGTTGAGTCCATGGACTATACGCATTCTCACCTTTCCGCCTTTGCTAGCCTCTTCGGTACCGTGCATTGCCCTTTCTCACCTTGAGAGTTGGTGCAAACTTCACGGTGCATCCAAACCCCACGTGATATGATCGCTCTATCACACATAAACCTCCCTATATCTTCCTCAAAACAGCCACCATACCTACCTATTATGGCATTTCCATAGCCATTCCGAGATATATTGCCATGCAACTTTCCACCGTTCGTTCATCATCATGACATACTTTACTTTTGTCATATTGCCATTGCATGATCATGTAGTTGACATCGTATTTGTGGCAAAGCCACCATGCATTATTTTTCATACATGTCACTCTTGATTCATTGCACCATCCCGATACACCTTGGAGGCATTCATATAGAGTCATACCTTGTTCTAGTTTGAGTTATAATCCTTATGTTGTAATCAATAGAAGTGTGATGATCATCATTCAATAGAGCATTGTCCCCCAAATAAAAAAGAGAAAGGCCAAAGAAAAAAGAAGGCCCAAAAAGGGGCAATTCTACTATCCTTTTTTTTACACACTTTTGCTTCAAAGTAGCACCATGTTCTTCATGTAGTGAGTCTCATATATTGTGCTTCAAAGTTGCACCTTGTTCTTCATGTAGTGAGTCTCATATATTGTGCTTCAAAGTAGCACCATGCTTTTCATATAGTGAGTCTCATAAGTTGTCTTTTTCATACTAGTGGGAATTTTTCATTATAGAACTTGGCTTGTATATTCCTACGATGGGCTTCCTCAAAATGCCCTAGGTCTTCATGAGCAAGCAAGTTGGATGCACACCCACTAGTTTTCTTTTGTTGAGCATTCATAGCTCTAGTGCATCCGTTGCATGGCAATCCCTACTCCTCGCATTAACATCAATCGATGGGCATCTCCATAGCTCATTGATTAGCCTCGTTGATGTGAGACTTTCTCCTTTTGTCTTCTCCACACAATCCCCATCATCATATTCTATTCCACCCATAGTGCTATATCCATGGCTCACGCTCATGTATTGCGTGAAGGTTGAAAAAGTTTGAGATTATTTAAGTATGAAACAATTGCTTGGCTTGTCATCGGGGGTATAGAAGTTGGGAACATCTTTGTGTGACAAAAATGAAGCATAGCCTAACTATATGATTTTGTAGGGATGAACTTTCTTTTGCCATGCTATTTTGAGAAGACATAATTGCTTCGTTAGTATGCTTGAAGTATTACTATTTCTTTTATCAATATGAACTTTTGTCTTGAATCTTTCGGATCTGAATATTCATATCACAAGTAAGAAGAATTACATTGAAATTATGCCAAGTAGCACTCCGCATCAAAAATTCTTTTTATCATTTACCTACTCGAGGAATGACGAGAATTAAGCTTAGGGATGCTTGATACGTCTCCAGTATCTATAATTTTTGATTGCTCCATGCTATATTATCTACTGTTTTAGGCAATATTGGGCTTTATTTTCCACTTTTATATTATTTTTGGGACTAACCTATTAGCAGGAGGCCCAGCCCAGATTCTTTGTTTTATGCCTATTTATGTGTTTTGAGGAAAAGGAATATCGCGGAGTCAAAAGCGGAAGCGAAATCAAGCGAAGAAGTTATTTTTGGAAGGAAAGCAACCAGGGAATTTGGAGTGCCGTCGGGGAGATCTGGGCTGCCACGGTGGTAGCGCCCACCCCACAGGCGCCACGCCTCGTGGGGCCCCAGTAGCTCCACCGGCGTACTCCTTTCACCCATATACCGTCGTACCCTAAAATTTCCAGAACAGAAGATAGATCGGGGAGTTCACGCTGCCAAGCCTCGAGCCACGAAAACCAATCGGGACCCCTTTAGGTACCTATGGGAGGGATCCATCACCAGTGGCCATCTTCATCATCCGGCGCTATCCATGACGCAGGAGGGAGTAGTTCACCCTCGGGGCTGAGGGTATGTACCCGATAGCTATGTGTTTGATCTCTCTTTCTCGTGTTCTCTCTCGTGTTCCATCTATGGCACGATATTGATGTATCCGAGCTTTGCTATTGTAGTTGGATCTTATGATGTTTCTCCCCTCTACTCTCTTGTGATGAATTGAGTTTCCCCTTTGAAGTTATCTTATCGGATTGAGTCTTTTATGAGAACACTTGATGTATGTCTTGCCGTGATTATCTGTGGTGACAATGGGATATCATGTGCCACTTGATGTATGTTTTGGTGATCAACTTGCGGGTTTCGTGACATTGGGAACCTATGCATAGGGGTTGGCACACGTTATTGACTCTCCGGTAGAAACTTTGGGGCACTCTTTGAAGTACTTTGTGTTGGTTGGATGAATCTAAGATTGTGTGATGCATATCGTATAATCATGCCCACGGATACTTGAGGTGACAATGGAGTATCTAGGTGACATTAGGGTTTTGGTTGATTTGTGTCTTAAGGTGTTATTCTACTACGAACTCTTTTATAGATTGATCCGAAAGAATAACTTTGAGGTGGTTTCGTACTCTACCATAATCTCTATGTTTGTTCTCTGCTATTAGTGGCTTCGGAGTGACTCTTTGTCGCATGTTGAGGGCTTGTTATATGATCTATCTATGTTATTATTGTTGAGAGAACTTGCACTAGTGAAAGTATGAACCCTAGGCCTTGTTTCCTATCATTGCAATACCGTTTACGCTCACGTTTATCACTTGTTACCTTGTTGTTTTATTATTTCAGATTACAAAAACCTTTATCTACCATCCATATTGCACTTGTATCACCATCTCTTCGCCGAACTAGTGCACCTATGCAATTTACCATTGTATTGGGTTTGTTGGGGACACAAGAGACTCTTTGTTATTTGGTTGCAGGGTTGTTCGAGAGAGACCATCTTCATCCCTCGCCTCTCGCGGATTGATAAACCTTAGGTCATCCACTTGAGGGAAATTTGCTACTGTCCTACAAACCTGTGCACTTGCAGGCCCAACAACGTCTACAAGAAGAAGGTTGTGTAGTAGACATCAGTCCCTCGCTCTCCATTGTGCCTCACTCCGACGCCGACATCCACCCTCCCTCCTGCCGCATGCCACTCGTAGCGCGATGGCCAACTCCTTCTCTCCTTTCCCCTTCATAGTCCTTCTCCACCCTCGCAGCACCTTCCACGTCTACTTCTGAAGGGAGAATCACCTGGTGGTGTCGGGGTTGGGGATCTCATCATGCTCGGATGAGTTCGGCCATCTCAATCTAGCGGTGGTGTCGTTGATGGAGCATCAGGCGAAGGGCTACAACGTGAGGTAGCGACCTAGGTGCAGCTAAATTGGTCGAAGAAGGCCATGTGGAGGCTTCCTTTTCGACCTGGAAGAATGCTCTGGTCGCCATGCCGCGCTCAACCATGGACTCACTACTGCCCATCCTGACTTGGTGTCGGCCTCATCAAGAGTCCACCTCCCCCCTCGGGTGCAGCCACAGCTGAATTTAATACAAAGTTATTCTCTTTACTTTTGGTTATCGATTTGATGCCAACGACGGTGAACTCCCGACTACGATGACACTATATGTATGCGACTTGAAGGTATTGTTCTTTGTTCTTCACAAGAGTATTTCATCTTTTCTCATAATCCTATATATATTCTTATGAAAAAGCCATAGCAACCTTACACAAACCTCTTTGTTTCATCCTCTCTGCTGCATATTATTTTCCACGGCCCTCTTGCCTTCCATCTCTAGCGATACCACCCCTCCCCCGGTAGATTTCTTTGAGTGCGCTCCACAGGGCTGAGAGTTGCGATTCAAGGCGCGCCTACGCTGCCACAGCTCTTTGGGGAGGCACGGGGCTCGGAGAAGAGGGACGAGGGGAAATGGGAATTCTTATGTGTACTAGAACTCTCCTAAAATTATTTGGCCTTCTTGTAAAATGATTTATCACTAGAAGAACGCCCGTGCGTTGCAACGGGGTCACATTAACTTTAAGAGTTCAATATTACGACATTGGTGACCTTTTTTACCATCACATCCTCACACACACACTCTCCTCCCTCCCTCTTCCTCACTCTCTCTCCCTCTCTCTCTAACACACACACATAGCCTATTTTCCCCGCCAATAAGACTTACTCAATTGGCACGGGCTTTTTTAAAACTTACTTATTGCGTATATAAACATAATGCATGCAAATTTCAGATGTGTAGAAAAATTGAATTCCACTTTAATTGCAATGTATTTAGATGTAAAAAATGTAATTCAATGACCTATATTGACTCATCTGATGCACAAAATAAAAGAAGGTGGTTTAAGAAGATACAACAGTTTTGCCTTTGCATCACAAGCGATAGATAACACACTGAAAGCGTTTTATACAGGTGCTATCTACTCCCTCCATTCCTAAATATAAGTCTTTTTCGAGATTCTAACGCGGACTACATACGGAGCAAATAGTTTAACATGTCATATATTTGGAGTGTTAAATACTTCAAACAAAAGGCAAACAAGCCATCACGTTTGACCACATAGATTAAAATATCTAAACCATAAATTTCACATATTAACAGACGAGATTTAAAAATGTAGCGTTACTTATAAATATTACCATGTATAAATAGTTTAACATGTCACATATCATTCTGAAAAAAATTTACAGATAGATCAATGCCTTTCTATTAAAAAACTTAGCTGCGTGTCGACAACCACAAGGTTTTCGGTAACCATCTTATAGTAGACTAAAAAGAATCCAAATAAAAAAGAAGACCCTAAGGAAGAGTCCAATCAAAACACTTGTGATTATGTTCAATACCAAAATGAGAAGTGGGACTCACTGCTTCTTTCTTATAACTTACTCAGCTCTTTAAAAGAAAACTTTGTGTACTTAGATTGGAAAATAGATTTGTAGTATACATTTTTTTGAATTTTCACCGGGGGTTGGGGAGAACTCCCCACCTGAATATATATATATATATTGAGCCTGTTCAGCAACACAATACAACACCGGCGGGGACGGGAACAGCTCCCTACACTACACAAACACCTACCCCATACAAGTTTTTACAGATGAAGGGCGCCAAGCCACACGTCAATGTGCCCACGATCATCCGGAGGGAACCGGCTACGCCAAAGGACGACGTCGTCACGGCAAGCCTTCAACGTAGCTGGGAGGGAGGGGGATTCCTGCCGGAACACCACCGCATTTCTTCGCTTCCAAAGGTGCCAAGGCAACTGTGAGCAAAGGCATGCGGCGACGCCGCATCGACGGCCCCGGAGGCGTCGAAATGGTGCGAGGCACGGACCGTCGCTCCCGTGGTGGAGAGGTGCGAGGCACTCCAAAATGCACAGGCGAAGGGGCACCCGAAGATCAAGTGATCGGGCGTTTCGAGCGCGGAACCGCACTCCGGGCAGCCCGCACCGCGCGGCTCCACGATGTGCTTCTTCAGCAAGTTGTCGCGGGTATGGATCCGCTTGAGAGTAAGCAGCCAGGAGAAAAACCGCACTCTGGAGGGGGCCGGGGAGCTCCAAAGAAAGGCGGCATTCTCGGCAACCTCACCGCCGAGGCGTAGGAGGCTATAGACCCCACTGGAGGCCAGTTGCCCTTTTGGCTTCGCGCCTGCACCGAGGACCGATGGTCGCGGCGCCCGCTCGCCCACCCACGCTCAATGGGAGGGAGCACGAGAGGCGCTCCCTAGAGGTCATGACGGAGAGCCGCGGCACTAGGACCGTGTCGAGCACTGAGAGTGCGGACCGCCCAGACCGACACCTCCGTCTGCGGCGTGGGAGGCAAGTCTTGGGAAGAAGCGCGGCCAAGGGGGGCCACAGGGGCAACCGGTGATATTCCCGGAAAAGCGGTCGTCGGCCGTCCCGGCAACAACCACGGGAAAGCGAGCGATAGAGAGGCACGAGGCTCCGGAGGTGAGTCCAGTGCTCGCCGGCCAGCGTTGAGCCGTGCGCGTCCAGGAGGAGGCACTCACCGAGCGAGGCCCAGACCCACGACACCCACCGGGAGCGGGGCAGAGTGTGGAGCCGGTGGAGAACCTTCAGCGGTAGCGAGTCGTTTTGGGAGGCGAGGTCGCGGACCCCATGGCCGCCTTTAGCCTTCGCACGACAAACCCGATCCCAAGAGACGAGGCATTGCGCCCCGGACGCTCGATCAGCAGCATTCCACAGGAAAGCCCGGCGGAGGGAGTCGGCGTGGCGGCGACCTTCCTTGGGAGCTTGAGCGCGTCCATAGCATACGAGGAGGAGGCATCCAAGGCGGCGTTGATGAGCACGAGCGGCCAGCCGAGGAGAGCGGTGAAACACGCCACCGGCCGGTACCGATCCACCTTGGCGATGATGAAGTGGAAATCATGACGGCGGCTTGGAGCACGGCGAGAGGAGCCCCAAGTAGGTTTGTGGAAACCCTCCACCTGCAGCCAACCGCAGCCACGACCGCGGCCAAGGTGTCGTCATCGGCGTGCATCGGCACCAGAGTGCTCTTGGAATAGTTGATGACAAGGCCGGTGGCAGCGGCGGAGTAAATCAGCGTGGAAGCGGGCCGCGGCAGCCTTGAGAACAGCAGCGCATGATGATCGATGTGTCATCCGCGTCTTTGCAAAACAAGCGGCGGCTCCCGTCCACCAACGGGTCTTTGCATCAAGGTGTCCTGACGGACCAGCCTTTGGAGCACGTCGGCAACAAGGAGGAAGAGGTACGGGAGATGGGGTCCCCCGACGCAGCCCGCAGCGGAGGAACCACTTCCCCGGACGCCGTTGAGAAGGACGGCGGCGCGAGGAAGTGGAAGATCGCGTTCATCCGGTCACACGAGCACGAGGAGTTGCAGCAGTACATATCAAAAAAAGCTTGGCAAAGATCAATTGATCTAGATTATAATGGAAACACGTACTACGTCGAACTGGCCATGATAGTACGGATGTCATGTGCATGGACGTATTTGTCCAGGAATAACCAGGAAGAGTACTTAGAGGTCGACAACCCACCGGAGAGATCAGTGCACCCTACTTTAAACGTAGTTTCGTGGTTATGGCCGAGGCACATGTCGCCACGGTGGTTGATGTTGCGGCGATGTCGATGCGGCTTCAAAATTCAAAGAACATGGCGCCGTCGACAACACCCAAGGATGCAGTGAGAGCACCGAGACCGCTCTGCCAAACGGGTTCAACGCCATGTTCAGTAGGAACAGGTACTGCCGGACTTTGGCACGGGTCGAGAAGGCTTTGAAGCCGTCCTGCAGAGCTGGACCTCGGCCGCACAGGCCCGAAGCTTCGGTCGTTACCGCGGCCACCCGTGCGATGTCGGCGAAAGTGGTCGAGGCGCCGCCCGTGGAGCGGCGAGACGCGATCCGCTGTGGGCGTGCTTACGACATCGTGAGGGCATGCCTTGAGGTGGTGGTGGTGGGGGGGGTGGCCGTAG
Source organism: Aegilops bicornis (assembly GCA_021605145.1). Lineage (NCBI taxonomy): Eukaryota > Viridiplantae > Streptophyta > Magnoliopsida > Poales > Poaceae > Aegilops > Aegilops bicornis. The sequence continues at coordinate 160,025,783 of CM038671.1, read as the reverse complement.
TAGGCCGGCGTGGCGGTGCAGCAGTGGGCGGCGTTGGCGCACGGCACCCGGATGGACTCCATTAGCCTCTCGGTCGCGATGTTCGAGTGATAGCCGCTGGTCAACTGGGCGTGACACACATGGCACCTCCTTGCAGCCATCATCTTGTCGCGGCACACCGCGAGCATATGGTATGACCGAAGCCACACCGCACCCGGCGAAATGACGTTCCAGTGTTATTGGTACACAAACTTGTGATGGATCGGCCTAGCATGGACGACGAGCGTACTGTTGGGGAACGTTGCAGAAAATAAAAAAATTCCTACGGTTTCACCAAGATCAATCTATGAGTTCATCTAGCAACGAGAGAGATGAGTGCATCTACATACCCTTGTAGATCGAGCGGAAGCGTTCAAGGAGCAGGGTTGAGGAAGTCGTACTCGTCGTGATCCAAATCACGGAGATCCCTAGCGCCCGAGCAGACGGCGGCACCTCCGCATTCAACACACGCATGCGATCAGCGTGGCGTCTCCTCCTTCTTGATGCAGCAAGGGGAAGGAGAGGTTGATGAAGATCCAGAAAGACGACGGCGTGGTGGTGGATGCAGCAGGATCCGGCGAGGCTTCGCCAAGCGTCTGCGGGAGGGAGAGGTGTAGCAAGGGGAAGGGAGGCGCCAAGTGCAAGGTGCGGCTGCCCTCCTCCCCTCTATATAGGGGTCCCCAGGGGCCGCCCCTAGGAGATGGGATCTCCTAGGGGCGGCGGCCAAGGGGTGCCTTGCCCCCAAGGCAAGTGGAGGCGCCTCCCCAGGATCCCAACCCCTAAGCGCAAGGGGGCCCAAGGGCGCACCAGCCCACCAGGCTGGTTCCCTCCCACTTCAGCCCATGGGGCCCTCCGGGATAGGTGGCCCCCACGGTGGACCCGGGACCCTTCCGGTGGTCCCGATACAATACCGGTGATCCCCGAAACTTTCCCGACGGTCGAAACTCCACTTCCCATATATAATTATTTACCTCCGGTCCATTCCGGAACTCCTCGTGACATCCGGGATCTCATCCGGGACTCCGAACAACTTTCAGTTGGCTGCATACTAATATCTCTACAACCCTAGCGTCACCGAACCTTAAGTGTGTGTAGACCCTACGGGTTCAGGAGACACGTAGACATGACCGAGACGGCTCTCCGGTCAATAACCAACAGCGGGATCTGGATACCCATGTTGGCTCCCACATGCTCCTCGATGATCTCATCGGATGAACCACGATGTTGAGGATTCAAGCAACCCCGTGTACAATTCCCTTTGTCAACCGGTATGTTACTTGCCCGAGATTCGATCGTCGGTATCCCAATACCTCGTTCAATCTCAAGCATCGCAAGTCACTTTACTCAGTCTTAATGCATGATCTCGTGACCGGACACTTGGTCACTTTGAGCTCATTATGATGATGCATTACCGAGTGGGCCCAGAGATACCTCTCCGTCATACGGAGTGACAAATCCGATCTCGATCCGTGTCAACCCAACAGATACTTTCGGAGATACCCGTAGTATACCTTTATAGTCACCCGATTACGTTGTGGCGTTTGGTACACCCAAAGCACACCTACGGTATCCGGAGTTATCACGATCTCATGGTCTAAGGAAAAAATACTTGACATTGGAAAAGCTCTAGCAAACGAACTACACGATCTTGTGCTATGCTTAGGATTGGGTCTTGTCCATCACATCATTCTCCTAATGATGTGATCTCATTATCAATGACATCCAATGTCCATAGTCAGAAACCATGACTATCTGTTGATCAACGGGCTAGTCAACTAGAGGCTCACTAGGGACATATTGTGGTCTAAGTATTCACACATGTATTACGATTTCCGGATAACACAATTATAGCATGAATAAAATACAATTATCATGAACAAGGAAATATAACAATCATCCTTTTATTATTGCCTCTAGGGCATATTTCCAACAGTCTCCCACTTGCACTAGAGTCAATAATCTAGTTACATTGTGATGAATCGAACACCCATAGAGTTCCGGTGTTGATCATGTTTTGGTCGCGGAAGAGGCTTAGTCAGCGGATCTGCGACATTCGAGATCCGTATGCACTTTGCAAATATCTATGTCTCCATCTTGAACATTTTCACGGATGGAGTTGAAACTACGCTTGATGTGCTGGTCTTCTTGTGAAACACAGGCTCCTTGGCAAGGGCAATAGCTCCAGTGTTGTCACAGAAGAGAGTGATCGGCCCCGGCGCATTGGGTATGACTCCTAGGTCGGTGATGAACTCCTTCATCCATATTGCTTCATGCGCTGCCTCTGAGGCTGCCATGTACTCCGCTTCACATGTAGATCCCGCCACGACGCTCGCTTTGCAATCGCACCGACTTCTTGCTCCACGATTCAACATATACACGTATCCGGTTTGTGACTTAGAGTCATCAGATTCGTGTCGAAGCTAGCATCGGCGTAACCCTTTACTGACGAGCTCTTCGTCACCTCCATAAACGAGAAACATGTCCTTTGTCCTTTTCGGTACTTCAGGATATTCTTGACCGCTGTCCGGTGTTCCTTGCCGGGATTACTTTGGTACCTTCCTACCAAACTTACGGCAAGGTTTACATCAGGTCCGTACACAGCATGGCATACATAATAGATCATATGGCTGAGGCATAGGGATGACACTCATCTCTTCTTTATCTTCTGGCGTGGTGGGGCATTGAGCCGAGCTCAATCTCACACCTTGCAATCTGAGCAAGAACCCTTTCTTGGACTGATCCATATTGAACTTCTTCAATATCTTATCAAGGTATGTGCTTTGTGAAAGACCTATGAGGCGTCTCAATCTATCCCTATAGATCTTGATGCCTAATATGTAAGCAGCTTCTCCAAGGTCCTTCATTGAAAAACACTTATTCAAGTAGGCCTTAATGTTGTCCAAGAGTTCTATATCATTTCCCATCAAGAGTATGTCATCTACATATAATATGAGAAATGCTACAGCGCTCCACTCACTTTCTTGTAAACGCAGCTTCTCCATAAGTCTGCATAAACTAAGCGCTTTGATCATCTCATCAAAGCAAATGTTCCAACTCCGAGATGCTTGCACCAGTCCATATATGGATCATTGGAGCTTGCATACCTTGTTAGCATTCTTAGGGTCGACAAAACCTTCCGCTGCATCATATACAGCTCTTCCTTAAGATAGCCGTTAAGGAATGCCGTTTTGACGTCCATCTGCCATATCTCATAATCATAGTATGCGGCAATTGCTAACATGATTCGGACGGACTTCAGCTTCGCTACGGGAGAGAAAGTCTCATCGTAGTCAACCCTTTGAACTTGCCAATAACCCTTAGCGACAAGTCGAGCTTTATAGATGGTTACATTACCATCCGCGTCCGTCTTCTTCTTAAAGATCCATTTGTTTTCTATCGCTCGCCGATCATCGGGCAAGTCTGTCAAAGTCCATACTTTGTTTTCATACATGGATTCTATCTCAGTTGCATGGCTTCAAGCTATTTGTTGGAATCTGGGCCCGCCATCGCTTCTTCATAGTTCGAAGGTTCACCGTTGTCTAACAACATGATTTCCGTGACGGGGTTGCCATACCACTCTGGCGTGGAATGTGTCCATATAGACCCTCTGACAGTTCGGTTAGCAACTTGATCCGAAGTACCTTGATCATCATCATTAATTTCCTCTCCGATTCGGTGTAGGCACCACAGAACATTTTCTGAGCTGCACTACTTTCCGGTTCAAGTGGTAGTACTTCATCGAGTTCTACTTTTCCTCCCACTTACTCCTTTCGAGAGAAACTCTTTTTCCGAAGGATCCGTTCTTGGCAACAAAGATCTTACCTTCGGATCTAAGGTAGAAGGTATACCCAATGGTTTCCTTAGGGTATCCTATGAAGACGCATTTTTCCGACTTGGGTTCGAGCTTTTCAGGTTGAAGTTTCTTGACATAAGCATCGCATCCCCAAAACTTTTAGAAACGACAGCTTAGGTTTCTTCCCAAACCATAATTCATACGGTGTCGTCTCAACGGATTTAGACGGAGCCCTATTTAAAAAGTGAATGTAGCTGTCTCTAGTGCGTCTCCCCAAAATGATAGCGGTAAATCGGTAAGAGACATCATAGATCGCACCATGTCCAATAGAGTGCGATTATGACATTCGGACACACCGTTACGCTGAGGTGTTCCAGGCGGCGTGAGTTGTGAAACGATTCCACATTTCCTTAAGTGCGTACCAAATTCATGACTTAAATATTCTCCTCCACGATCCGATCAGAGGAACTTTATCTTTCGGTCACGTTGATTCTCTACCTCATTCTGAAATTCCTTGAACTTTTCAAAGGTCTCGGACTTGTGTTTCATCAAGTAGACATACCCATATCTACTCAAGTCGCCGGTGAGAGTGAGAACATAACGATATCCTCCATGAGCCTCAACGCTCATTGGACCGCACACATCAAGATGTATGATTTCCAATAAGTTGGTTGCTCGCTCCATTGTTCCGGAGAAGCGGAGTCTTGGTCATTTTGCTCATGAGGCATGGTTCGCATGTGTCAAATGATTCATAATCGAGAGACTCTAAAAGTCCATCGACATGGAGCTTCTTCATGCGCTTGACACCAATGTGACCAAGGCGGCGATTACACAAGTATGTGGGACTATCGTTATCAACTTTACATCTTTTGGTATTCACACTATGAATATGTGTAACATCACGTTCGAGATTCATTAAGAATAAACCATTGACCATCGGGCATGACAATAAAACATATCTCTCATATAAATAGAACAACCATTATTCTCGGATTTAAATGAGTAGCCATCTCGTATTAAGCGAGATCCTGATACAATGTTCATGCTCAAACTTGGCACTAAATAACAATTATTGAGGTTTAAAACTAATCCCGTAGGTAAATGTAGAGGTAGCGTGCCGGCGGCAATCACATCGACCTTGGAACCATTCCCGACGCGCATCGTCACCTCCTCGCCCTTCGCCAGTCTCCGCTTATTCCGCAGCTCACCTTTGAGTTACAAATATGAGCAACGGCACGGTATCAAATACCCAGGAGCTACTACGAGCATCGTAAGGTACACATCAATTACATGTATATCACATATACCTTTAGTGTTACCGGCCTTTTGTCCGCTAAGTATTTGGGGCAGTTCCGCTTCGATGACCCTTCCCTTTGCAATAAAAGCACTCGGTCTCGGGGCTTGGGTCCATTCTTTGACTTCTTCCCAAAGCTGGCTTCTGCAGCGGCAACATCCTTGTCGTCCTTCTTGAAGTTCTTCTTACCCTTGCCTTTCTTGAACTTGGTGGTTTTATTGACCATCAACACTTGATGTTCCATTTTGATTTCTACCTCTGCTTACTTCAGCATTGAAAATACTTCAGGAATAGTTTTCACCATCCCCTGCATATTGTAGTTCATCACAAAGCTCTTGTAGCTCGGTGGGAGCGGCCAAGGATTCTGTCAATGACCGCCTCGTCCAGGAGGTTAATATCCACCGGGACAGACGGTTGTGCAACCCGGACATTTTGAGTATGTGCTCACCGATGTAACTATTTTCCTCCATCTTACAACTATAGAACTTGTCGGAGACTTCATATCTCTCGACCGGGCGTGAGCTTGGAAAACCATTTTCAGCTCCTCGAACATCTCATATGCTCCGTGTTGGTCAAAACGCTTTTGGAGCCCCGGTTCTAAGTCATAAAGCATGCCGCCTTGAGCGAGGGAGTAATCATCAAGACGTGATCGCCAAGCGTTCACAACGTCTTGGTTCTGCAGGATGGGTGCTTCACCTAGCGATCCTTCTAGGACATATGCTTTCTTGGCAGCTATGAGGATGATCCTCGAGTTCCGACCCAGTCCGTATAGTTGCTGCCATCATCTTTCAAATTGGTTTTCTAAAGGATCGCGTTGAAGTTCATGTTGACATGAGCGTTGGCCATTTGATCTACAAGACATTTTTGCAAAGATTTTAGACTAAGTTCATGATAATTAAGTTCATCTAATCAAATTATTTAATGAACTCCCACTCAGATTAGACATCCCTCTAGTCATCTAAGTGTTACATGATCCGAGTCGACTAGGCCGTGTCCGATCATCACGTGAGACGGACTACTCATCATCGGTGAACATCTCCATGTTGATCGTATCTTCCATACGACTCATGTTCGACCTTTCGGTCTACGTGTTCCGAGGCCATGTCTGCATACATGCTAGGCTCGTCAAGTTAACCTAAGTGTTTTGCATGTGTAAATCTGTCTTACACCCGTTGTATGTGAGCGTTAGAATCTATCACACCCGATCATCACGTGGTGCTTTGAAACAACGAACTGTCGCAGCGCCGCAGTTAGGGGAACACTTTCTTG